>PVHY01025356.1:0-10972 GCA_004024945.1 Uropsilus gracilis
TTATCTTTTTGACTTGTTCTGCTAATGATTTCTTCTAAGTACATCCATGTTATCAGAAAATCATCTGATTTGTCATTTTTAATTGATGAATAATATTCCATTGTGTATATATACCACATCTTTTTCTTCCAGTCATCTGTCTTGTCTTGAGGCATTTTATTTTATTTTTGATGTGTGACAGGGGTTTATTTCTGAGGAATGCTGACTGGGAAATGTGGCCTGCAGGGAAATTGCCCCAAGTATTGAACAATGATTGTATTTAACTAGATGGCTGTGTGTATTTTAACTTTTTGTGGGTTTTGTGTTTCCCAAATTATCCATCAATAAGTGTGTCACAGTTAGTCACAGCTCTAGTTGAGTGGTGGGAAGGAGAGGGGCAAGAGCGAAGATCTTCCACTTTGTTTTCCGATTTGTCTTGGGGATTTCTTACGATTCACATCCAAATCTCTCATCTGCCAGCATGAAATCCTAAAAATGCTAAAAGAAATTATTATTATTTTTTTATTGCTTACAGGACAATACACCTCACCTGACCTGAGCTGATAGATGTTCATTTGTAGTTTATATATTTCCCTCTTATTGTGACAAATGTGTTTCATTCCAGAAATATTAATATATTTGAGATAGGATGACCCCACTGGGATATCACATCACCTTCTAAAATTAAAAAAAAAAAAAAATCAAATTCTGTCCCCAGAAGTTTTAGTGATTGGGAGTCTATATGTTTTTCAAAATTGCAAATAAATGAGAAGTAAGCCTGCTTTTAAAAATAATATGCCCATCATCAGAAGAAGAAATCTGTCAAGAAATAGATTGTTTAAGGACCATCATCACTCATTTACCCTGCTCTCAATCTAATCAAACAAGAGTTTATTTCTAAGTTCCAAAAATTGAAAGCATGATATAATAAAGGAGATAAATGAAAGTAAAAACAAATAACATGCCTGTCATTTTACTGATTTTATAGATAAAATTGCCTCCTCTCCCATTCAGTTTTGGTTGGGTAGGCCTTGCTTACATTTGCTTTCTGATAAGAGTATGTTCGGTTTTGTAAGAAATTGTCAAAATGTCCCCCAAAGAGGCTCCACCCCCTTCTGTCCCACCAGGTGAGGCTGAGTTTCTGTTGCTCCATATCTTGCATCATTTGGTGTGTTAGTGTTTGGGTTTGGGCTGCTTGAATAGGTGTGTGGTGGTCTCTTGTTATGCTGACTTACATTTTCTTAACGACGGCATGCAGGCATTTTTCATGTGGTTGTTGGCCAGCCGTTCTCTTCCTTGGTGAGGTATCTACTCAGGTCTTTGGTCCTTTTTTTTCTTTTATCTTTTTGTTGTATGAAGTCCTTTGGTATTGAAGTATATTATCTCTAGTCTCTTACAGCTTATTTATTTAATTTTCACACCTGAAGAGGTGGAGTGGCTGCTTGTATTTGTCTAGAAAATGAGGATGCAATACCCATCTCACCTACATCACAGGATTACTGCAAGAATCAAGTGGTAGCCCTTTGAGTATCTTTAATACACACACACACACACACACACACACACACACACACAATCCCCCTCCCCGCTCAGCAAGTTCCACCTCTACAGTGATTCTGAAATTCTATCCTTTCTTATATGCACTTCTCTTAGGTCTGACTTGTGCAGTAATGCCTCTTTGGAGTGGAACTAATGGATCTTTCTTCTATTATCTGCAGAAAAAGAAGATGGAGGAGGTGCCCAGCCGGGTGGTGAGTGTGCCAAACCTCGCCTCCTATGCCAAGAACTTTCTGAGTGGTGACCTGAGCTCGAGGATCAATGCACCCCCCATAACCAAGTCACCCAGCCTGGACCCAGGCCCCAGCTGTGGCAGGCCATACAAGCCCAGCCAGTCTCTAGATGTGAGAGCTGCCACAAGGTAGGATGGAAGCTGACTTTCCATTTCTTGGTAGATGGGAGGGAAATTTACATTCCTTCCTGGGATTTGTGCAGATATAAGATGTCTCAACATGAGCCCTGCCTTGGACATACTATTTCAATCTAATGGGAAAATTGTGTTAGAGTAGGGAAACAAGCCATTCTTTAAGAGTGGTACAATTTCTGGTACCACGTTCTAGCAAATCTTTTTTTCCAGGGTGACAAAACCAGGGCCAGTGAACTGCATCAGTGTGGATCACACAGATGTGTTCTCACCACTTATCACAGCCTGGATGGCTGGACTCAAATCCTCCTCCTTAGCTATGTGACTTTGGGTAACTCACCTGACCTCTCTGACTCTTGTTTCCTCACCCTTTAAAATGAGGATAAAATACCACCTCCCTCATCAGATTTAAATGAAAGGAATTAATTCATGGCATGTGCTTAGCATAGGACCTAGCCCAGTAGCACTAGTATACTCACCAGAACGTGGTTTCTTTCATCTGTTGTATCCTCTCGGGGTTGTCAGGCCTTTCATCTGTCTGTCTGGAGGATCTTACTTGATGAACTAAGCCACCATTTGCTTCCTCCAAACCCTCAGTGCACTTATCCATGCTCTCTCCTATCCAGCCTTTCTTTTAGAGCAGAGTTTTTCACTTTGGACTTTGAAACTTGCATTTGTGAAAGGGGCCCTTTGAAAATATTCCTTTTTCCAAGGCCCCACCTGCCTGTGGACTCAGTGGGGGTGGGTGGAGGGGTGCAGAGCTTCCCATGTTGAACTGGAAAGAACCCTTTGTTTCACGGCTGTGGAAATGGAGGTTCATAACCCCAGACACTCCCTCTGCTCACCAGGAGAGCCTCATTATTCCACATACCTATTGCACAGCCCCACCTTTTCCTGGAAAGCTTCACAAATGCTGAAATCATTCAGCCAGGCCTTCACCATATGTTTTGCTGTTACCTCTTTTCAACATATCAGGCTGTCATCACAGCCTTAAGTTGATGCTCAGACACCTCCGATAATGTAGGAAGAAGCATAAATTACCATGCTGTGCTGATAAACCATACCCTCCTATTACCATTTTTAGTACATTGTTTAATTTGCACCCGAAATAGTAAATGTTGCAAAATATGCCCTCATTGATCTTACATGAAACAATGGGCTCCTTCCGTTTTCAAAACTGGAATTTGGAATTTTCCTGCCATCCTCACCCTCCACAACATGTACCCAGTCACTCATGCCTCCTGAAGAGTACAGTGGCCATTATTCTTCCCTGTGAAGCTGGTGAGTAGCAAGTTACGTATGGAATGGTTCACAAAACCATCTAAGAAATGTGCTTGTTTGTTTCCAGGCCACAAGATGGTGAAACAGCCCAATCCAAAGAAGGTCGGCAGAAACAGGGCTCAGCGCCCCAGGAGTGGTTTACCAAGTACTTTTCTTTCTAAACTCACCTTCGGGATACATGTCAAAGAGGACATTTGAAGGACATTTCTTCCAAAGCTTCAATTGAGGGAACAGACTTCAAACACCAACCAACCAAGAAACTTGCTTGTAATGTGATTCGTACGTGATGACTCAATTTCTGGTGCTAACATTTCATATCTTTCATTGTGACACCAGTTCCTTAAAAAAAAAATCCTTGCCATTAAGATAAACCGTGTTACCAGAAAGAATCCACAGGTCATGCCCTGGGGGCCGACGTGTTGTATTTCTAGTGTAAGGTTGTGTCCACTTCATGGATACCAGACTAGGACGTGTGTGGTCTTCCTTTAAAAGTGGTTTCATTTTTCTTAAGATAATCATCTCGACTTGAAAAGTTATTTCTGTGTAAATGATGTAGTTCCAAAATGTACATGGAACCTCAATAGGAAAGTGAAAACAAAAAGGTCAAAGTCACCAGGAAAAGTTCAGTTCTGCTTCTCACTGAGCCCTGCCCTGTTATCTGTTTCAATGTCTGTAGTGCCAACTCGGTCAGCTGCGGAGGCTTCTAAACCACCTGTTCTTTGGAGTCAAAGATCCACAGTACTTTATGCCCTTGGGTGTGGACTGTCCTCAGGCTGCATGGCATTTCCCATCCTATAGATGTGCAGTGGGTGGCAGAGACCTGGAGCACTGGGGTGCTGGATACTGTCAGCTCCCACCTGACCAAATGGTGGGCCCTGAGGGACTGGATAATACCCAATACAACTGTCGGGCAAAATATGTTTTCCATCCTGGTGCTGGCCCAGCTGGTGGCCTCTAAAGTTTATACTATGCACTGTCAAATCTTTGCTCTTTGAATAAAACCTCAAGCAACTGGGCAATAAAGATGATTGTGACTTGTATTATTTTCCCACAGAAAGGGGCAACCAGTTGAAGACAGAGCTTGGAAATAGAAAGTTCACATTAATCTCAATCAGCTCATCTTCGAAGAAAAAGTAGCTGCTTATCTACTGACAGCATTTGTGAGAAATTCAATTACAACTCAAGCTCACAATTTTTAAAGGTAAATTTAGGCCAGGCACGGTGGCTCATGCCTGTAAGCTTCAGCTATGAAGCAGCTGGAGCTAGGGATCACGGTTCGAGTCCTGCCTGGGGCCTGTAGCGAGACCTAGTTCCAAAAAAATAGCTGGGCGTGATGGTGCGTGCCTGTAATCCCAGCTACCTGGGAAGCTGAGGCTTGGGATTGCTTGAGTCTGTGGTACCCTGGGCAACGAGAGAGCCTGCGGTTCCACAGGCAAAAATAGACCTAGTCTCAAAAAGAAAAAGGTAAATTTACTATCCAATCAAAACACGTGGCTTGAATGACTTTTTCAATAAAAATACTCATTACCAGACACATCACATGCAATAGAATTTTCCAGCATCAAATATTTTTGTAGTTGGTGAGCTTTATAGGATTATTTTTAAAAGATTGTAAGTCTTAACAAGTTCTGCCTTTGTTTACTGAAACATCTTCCCAACACTGCAGCTTGTGATGACTAGCTATTTGAGGATTTTGGCTGGGGGTGTGTGGGATGCTTTCAAGGAGAGTCTGAAATATTAAGGCTTCACTCAAGATGGACACACTCAGAGAGTGGGGACAATTCTGAATGCAGGATGGGGAGGATTTGGGGAGGGGCTCTCAGTAAATCTTATCTCTAGGGTGGGTAGATTAAAGGATGAAGCTGGCAATGTTTGGTATTTGGGAGTGGCACAGTATTTGCTTTCTGTGCTTAGAGTTATGAAATGACTGTCTTTGCCACGGTGTTAGAGCACCTTCATCCACGCTGGTTGTTCTCAGAGTACGTTCAGCGTAATGTTGCTGATGTCAGAGGTGTTCCCTCCTGCTTGGGAAAACACCTGTGTGAGATAAAGGGGCGAGGAGGTGGAAGACAGGACTAGCCCTCAGATTGCTGTGCAGGGCTCACAGCTGTGAGAGGACAGACCTGGGAAGCAGGCTGCGACAGTGAGAGCTCAGTCTCAAGCAGGCAGACAGGGGCTCCAGAACAGAGTGACACTAGGGGAGCCCTGAGTAGGGCAGAAGTGGCCCCTAAGACCACACTGTGTCAGTCACTCAGAAGAAGGGCTTGTTGGGGAGGCTGCGATGTGGGAAGGTGGGCACTCTGGGAAGTGCACTCGCGCAGTGGTACTCTCCAAGAGGTGGGGTAGAAGAAAAAGGGAAGCTGTAGGAAGGAGGGTAAGTTCAAGCAAAGATGTGTCCATTCACTCTGGTCACAGTGCTGAGGCTCAATCACGGGTGTGGGGGATGGTGGGGGACAGATGGCAGGCTGAGAGGAGCAGCTGCAGAGTGAATGAAGAGCAGGCAGCGGCAGGGCAGCCCAGTGCTGAGGGCCAGGCTGAGGATGGGAGATGGAGACTCCTGAGTGGCTGGAATGACCACTAGATAGGAGACGTGGGAGAAGTGACCCAAAGGGGAAGTTCTTGGTGACCAGGCGGGACCCAGGACCATTCATCCTACTAAGGTAGGCACTTTGGCAGCTACAAGAGAGGGAAAAGGCTATCCTGAGGGTGTGTGGGGGGCTTATATCAGGAGTGGGAAGACCTGGGGGACCCCAGAAGATGGTCTGTCATGTTCTCAGTACAGGTCCTGAGATAGCAGCTCACCGACCTGCAAGACTGTCATTAAAAGGAAAAAGAGTCTAACAGACAAGGTTGAAAAAATGTTATTTATTTGACAGAAGACTTGTGATTTTAATAAAGATACAACAATAAATGACAGATTGATTGAAAATACTTTGACCAAGCACCAAATAGTTCTCAGTCTTTTCACCAAGAAGCCCTTTTTAGTTAAAGACTGCCTAAAACTTAATCAGTTTTAATTTTTAATGAAAAAATCTGAAACTCCCTATCAGTTTCTAATTATCATGTCAAAATAACCAGGTTAACAACCTTGAAGTTCTATAATTTGAATAAAAACAGTTTACAAAAGTTTGCTTAACGTGTACATTCTGTCTGTGGGGATTTGCCGTCCTCAAGCTGTGTACATGCTTGAAGAGGTGAGTGTAAGCTGTGTACATGCTTGAAGAGGTGAGTGGAAAAGAGAAGTGTATGTTTCCCATATATGTGCTAGGAAATATTGCCCAATTTTCATGAGAGAGACAGAGATCACTAACTTTGCGAGAAACCAGCAGGGACCTAGAAGAGACAGGAAGCCCTGTGTCCTGGGGGCGTGGCAGAGATGGCCTGGAGGCACAGGGAGCAGGCAGCACCCATGCAGACGGACAGTGAGAGGGTGTCAGCGTGGTGGGGAAGGGCCTTCCAGGCTGGAAAAGACAAAGCTGGAGTCAAAACTGGAGTCACAGCAGGCGTGTTCAGAAGATACCAGAGTGGTGGTTCTGGGGACAGGAAGTAATCTAAGAAAGACTGTAAACAACAGGTAAAGGAAACCCTGTCCAGGGAGAGCCAGACACAATGACTGCCCCTATTTCCTACCAGCAGCTCGGTACGAACCCACTGGCTGGCAGAACCAAGCAGGTAAAATGTCTTCCCCCACAAGCAACTGGTAGAGTTAAGTCACAGAGGGTCACTCTGCAGCCCACACCCAACCCCAGGCCCTTGGATCAATGCCAGCCATGAAGAAAAACCTTCCCCAAAGGAAAGTTCTGATCCAAAGAAGCAAAGTAAAAATGATGCCAGCAAACAAATTTCAAACCTCAGAGACAGAGCAAGCATTAGCCCCCCCCCCCCATTCTTCAGCCTACATCATGCTATCAGAGCACAGTCTGTCTGTTACTTATAGGGATTCATTAATGCAGAACCCAAAATTTAGCAGCACTGCTCCCACAAGTCCCCTATCCCCATAACAAAAGAAAACTTACACAAGAGTAAATGAACTTACCCCAAATACAAGCATCAACTGAAGGATGCTGCCGCAATATTCTATAGTAACCTAGAATATTCTAATCCTCGTCTGACCTACTTACAAGAGATGCCCCTGCTGAGCACTCTGGAAGCACTGCTAACAGCGCTGCATTAGATTCCTCCTCTTGAGGTAGTTTATAGTTCTCAACTAGCATGTATTTCCCCCCACACCGAGGGATGCCACAAAAAGCTGCTGCCACAATCCTCACTGACTCTCTGATCAGATCATACAAATTGCTTTTTTCAGCTCATGCAACCAAATACACTGGGAACACAGAAAAGCAATGAAGTGAGTGCCCACGAAGTGCACAGCACGCAGTATTTAAAGCAGCTTAGCTGTAGTCAGATAAAAAAAAAAATTAAGTAATATATAAAACTTAAAAAAAAAAAAAATCCCTAAAAAGGAACCTGTTACGTGGCAACACACTGAGTCTCAACTTTGCTAAAGACAAAAAAATATACCCGGTTTTACTGAAGCTACAGGAATCTCTTAAAACAACAGCTTACAAAAATAGGGGGGAAACTGCAGGTGGGAGCATAAAACTAAATCCTCTGGCACTGACCAAGTTCTTCCACAGGTCGTGGCCACCGGAAGGATGGGGAGCAGCGGGGCAGGGCGGGCTCCTCAGCAGACACTGGGACTGGCAGCTGCTCAGGACTCAGGTCTGCTTCATGGGTGCGGGGATGTTAGCAGATGCTTGCTCCAGGTAGGCCAAGGAGCCCTGCGGGATTTCTGCTGGCTTTTTGTGCTGCACGCTCAGGTCATCCAGCACCTGCTGCCAGTGCCTCAGTTTCGTCAGATGCTTCTGGACCAGCGCGTCCTTCCGCTGTAACTCATTCCTTAGTTCAGATACATCCTAGAGAACAAAGCGACAGGGCAAACTCATGAAAAAAGGACAGCTTCTGATTAGTTGTGAGCACTAAGAACTAAATGTAAAATTAATTTAATTGAGTTTAAAATTTAATTGAGTTTCTACAAAGTGGGCTTTGTAGCCCACTTCTCTGTTGGGTGCCATGATGCGAGTAACCCAAAGCAACCCTTTCAGTGGAAGGTGCCCTACCCAGGCTTCTCGCTTTGGTGACTTCTCTTTTAGTAAGCAGCCCAAGTCACAGAACGTGAAAGGACCAAAGGGCGGCCAAAAGGGAACGAGTCTCATTCCTACTCTAGACCCCAGGTGCGGCTGATACTCAAACAGCGGGAATCTGGAACACAAGTCAGCAACTGTTTCAAAGAATCCACAATTATTGTTCTATTCTGAAGATTTAAAGCCCATTTCAAAAGCTGTTTCATGAAAACCAACATTAACATTCTTTATTAAAACCTAGCTTTGAAAACACCTATGTGTCACTCAGGTATTCTAATCAGGCAGTGATGTGACAGGATGAACTGTGAGATCACTGTCTTCTTACCATTCACTTCTCAGCAGTTGGTACCAATCAATAAAGAGAACATTTTTGACTAACACGTCAGTCTGTGGGGGTAGTCACTTCAACAAGTGTCAGAAAAACCCTAGAGCTCAGTGTTGTGCTTCTCACAGGGCACATCACTTCCTTCCCTCTGTCACAGAAGGGGGGCACCAAAAAGCTCCATTAAAACATGGCAGTCCCCTGCCCCCAACATACTTCCAAACAGCCTAGGTCAATGAAATCCTGAGTTTCTTGGAGTGTGGGACAGCACATTCCCTCCTGACTCCTTGAATGGAAACTGATAGCACCCTTCCCAGGAGTAAGGTGCTGGGTGACAGTTTCTGCTTACACTTGGCTCCTCGTCTCCATCAATGGACGACTTCCAGCCTTTCCAAGCAGCAAGACTAATTTTAAATGAAAAACTGCTATGAAAGCTAATGTATGAAACAGGTGAGCAGAGTCGCTGAGGTGAAGCCCTGAGTCCCTCCTCACTTGCTGGTCCTGCACTTGGGCAGAAGCTGACGGTAACACTCATACTTGGACATAAAGCCCGCTAAGGCTATCAGGAGAGGGGTGTCTCATTTACAGCAGAGACAGAAACCTGACAATACTCTTACTCTTGAAAGCTAAGGAGGAAAGCTCAGTACCTCTTTGATAACTTGCTCTGGTTTCTGAACAGATAATTGCAATCTTTTTTGTAGGAAAAAGCATTCTGTCTGTCGTGCAATATCCAGAAATTTCTGGATACACTGGTCAACACCTACAAAAAAAAGAAAATCAGATTGTTAAATTAAGAAAACCACTATTCCCTTATAGGCCAACAGTTACCATTTACCATTAAATGCTGGTTACTATGCTACAACAGGCCAGGAGTTCTTCTGAAGACAAATCAAAATGCCAGCAATTAGCATCATGACTTCTAGTTACACTTACACTGACGCTTAAAATATGGCGCAAAAAAAATCAGAAATACTTACCATATGTGGAAACAGAAATTTAGAGAAAAGGGGAAAGCACAGAGACTTTTATTTTTAACACCTCAAATGTAATAAAGACTTTTTAAAAGCAGTTTTCTTTGAACTGATAGGAAAAACTATGAAATGGTAAGTTATGAGTGACATAAGATGTTATTAAATGGAATACAGAACTAGAAGTACACGGAGATGATCTATATCTTATTGCCCCATAAGTTATCTTGGTTTTATACAGGCAGGACTGAAATACATCAAGTATAAAATCAGTAATCAGGAATCTTGCTAATGCATGAACACTGTTTAAGAAGAAGGAATTCTTACCAGTTCGAATTTCTTCCTGATCTGTACCATTGACATAGTCTTGACTCACCAGAGAGGCAAAGCAAGCCTGTGTGATCAAAACATCACAAAAGGAAAAGTGTTATTCACAAGCGAATTCTTGCTTTGGATTAAGAAGTAACTTCCTGGAAGTCACTTAATGAGCTGATAGCATCTGGGTTTTCTCTGAGATAAAGACATCATGCCAACATTGTATACTGAGTGTATTAGGCCCCTGGAAGGAAAGCTGCCATTCCATCTGATGATCTCTCAGCTACCACTGCTCCCTTCCCTGTAGATCTCACTCCACAGCAGGGCAAGATTCTGGTCCTTCTGATAATGACATAACAGTTCATAAACCATTCAGGACTCAGGTCGATCACCTCAGAAAGGCCACCCCTGTCGACCCTTTTCAAGATAGCACCCCTCCTGCACATCCTGCATTTCAAAGTGCAGGTTTAATGTTTTTAAAAAGGGTGACACCATTTCATTCTGTCAGTTCATCATCCACTGTCTCCTACTAGCAGGTGGGGATTGGATAGGAATATGGTTGGCACAAAGCAGGAACTCGATAAATACATGTTAATGACTGACAGGAAACCCAAGAAAAGGACAAAGTGGAGACAAGTCCAAAAGAGGGCTAGTATGTCAGAGTTCTGGGCACCTGCAGCTTTCAGGAAATGCACAGACTGGGTAGTGGGCCAGAAAGAAAACCAGATGGAAGTTGGGAGAGTTGGGGTTAAAGAAGCTCCTGTGGCCATAGTTCAGAGGAGATAGGTCTGGAGCAGAGACCCACGCAGAGCTGGGAGTAAATGGTCTCATCCCACAGCGACAGGGTCCTCTCTGCTTTCCTCCTCCCCAGTTTTCCCCTTCCCTCAGCTTTTGATATCCACTTCAGCACTGCAACTTTGAAATGTCCGTTCCAGTACCAAAAGTCCCATTACTGTAGGGTGGTCTAAGGGCGGGGCCCAGCGGAAAGGATCCGGGAAGAACCAGCACCAAACACACGTGGATGCAGAAAAGGGTGCTCAGG
>PVHY01025357.1:0-18510 GCA_004024945.1 Uropsilus gracilis
CCTCTTTTCCTTCCTCCTCCCTCCATCTTTCCCTCCTTCTCTTCTTCCTTCCTTCCCCCCTTTCCTCCCTTCTTTCCTCCCTCTTTCCCTCTCTCCATTCTTACCTCCCTCTCACCCCACCTCCCTCTCACTCCTCCCTCTCTCCCTTCTTTTCTTCTGGAATAAGTACAGAAAACTGGGGGAAGAGACACACAAACCCTTTTGAGGGAGTCATAAAAGACCTGAAACATCACAAAACCTGCAATGAGTTATTTTTTTAAATTGAACTATAATACACATGCAGTATGATATTAGTTTTAGGTATAGAGTACAATAACTTGGCATTTTTATATACTATGAAACAACCACCACAGCAGGCTGGCATCTCCCACCACACCGTCACATTTTCTCTTCATGTAAGGAGAACTTCAAGGTCAGTTCTCTTAGCAACATGCAAATATGTGGCCCAGTATTTTTAACAGTCACCGGTGCTGACTTCATGCCCCAGGTGACTTGCATGTGTGTCAACCACCAGAAACACTGCTAATACCCCTGTGTGTGTGAGTCCAGTCGAAGATACCTTCTTCGAGAAAACCACCCTGGGAGAGTCTGTTTTGCAGGCATTTGCTCCATAAGAGCCGCCCATACTATGCTGCAAGGTAGTGTGGAAGGAATGGGGTGAAAAGGAGGAAGAGGAACTGGAGAAGAATTAGAAGAGGAAAGAAGAAAACCAGGAAAACACTGTCCCAGAGACATTAAGAAGTGTGTCATTCGGTCATGGATCACCAGTTCAAGACAGAAAGGGAGTCAGGAAGTGTGGCCTTGAGTTTCAGGAGAGTCGTGTGGCTGGTAGTGAGACTGTGAACAACACCAAAGGCGTGAGCTTGCCAGCGTAGACAGGGCAACAGAGTGGCTGTGTGTGGGCCTCACCAATGTGCCTTGATAGACTTGTTCTCCACAGCAATGGAAGATGAGATGAGCGTGCAACAGTTACAACTTTGGGGGTTTGAGGTAAAAGATAATTTTTGGGTGGTTTTGAAAAATGTGAGGTTGGTAGCAGTTGGGTGACCACCTCAGAACTAACACGCTTTCCTTTCCTCCCCTCAGAATCCCTGAGCCTGTTTGTTACCCTTTCCCACCAGCTTATTCCTCTCACTTGCATGGCTTCCCTGACTGCTCAGGCAAATGCATTTGGATTTGGCCCAAATGGTGCCAGGTATTTGGTCAGAGAAGATGAGAGGAGCGGCCCTGCGCACCATTGAAGGTGATGGGGAAGTCTGTGGAGTCTGTTGGTGGGGGAGGGGATGGTTGGCAGAGGGCAAGGTGGAAAAAAGGAAGAGTTTCTTGGGGCTAGTCTGAGAGAGGGAAAACCTGAAAGAGCTCTACGAAAGGAGATGCACAGCGATAGAGAGGCTTTACGGGAAGCAGGAGGGAAAGATGAGAGTCTGTGATGAGTCTGTCACAGGAGTTCATCACCGTGTGGTAGACACGGCAGTAGGGACACGGCAGTAGGGACTGGAACACTCATTACCAGAACAGATGAAGCAAAACTTATGTTCAAAGGGAGAGGAACTGGATCTGGAAAGCACTGGATTACAGGAGGGTTTCTGATCACTGATTTAGAAGCAGCTTTTCACTATTTATTTGGAAACAACTGTTTTCAACTAGAAATTTATATTTTGTGGTATTTGGAGTCTCTTCTGCTATTTCAAAACCCATCTTCTGAAAAAGATTTCAAGGGCACGAAGGAATACAACCCATATCCATCATTAGTCGCATAATAAAGTTTTAATTGTTTTTGTAATGTTTATATTTTATGGTAACTCATTTGATGTTGCAAAGTTGTCTGTTTCATGATTTCTCCAACGGTAGTACCGTGTTTATTAAATCATGTCAAAGACTGGTTTCAAAGCGCTTCTGCCAAATTATTCAAATGGGTGTATTTCAAAGCCAATATTTCTGTTTGACTGAACCCTTTCAGATAGCATAAAACAATTTGTTTTTACTGAGTGGAACAAATGTTTGCTTCTTGGGATTTTTCTTGTTTGTATTCAGGTCTGCTTATTTTTAGAGATGGAAGACATTTTATAAGCTGAGATGGTGTTGGATCAAAATTATCCTTCATCAATTTGTTTTACACCACTTATTTTTAATTGATTCTGGCAGCTCCTGGCTTGCTGATGAGTAAATCTGTTTTGCTGATTTAGGTATTTACAGAGTGTTGTGTAGAGCCTGGGGAACGTTACAGATCTGCATCTGTATTCAAGGATGCCATGTCTTAGAAACAGGAGGGCAGAAAGTCTTCCTATTCTTTGAAGACTTTGTGATTTAAGGACAAAATTAATTTTCCTACATAGAGCATGCATCTCTATTTTCTATACCTTTGAATCATACTACATGATGGCACTGTTTAGTTTTCTCCATAAGAGAATAAACCTTTTATGATTCAGAATGCCATGCATAAATAGTTAATTATATCATTTGAGGGATGGGTGGCACTGGCGCTTATATGGCTTATTGGCTGAGGTGCCAGTCAGTCCATTCCAATTCTTCTCTGAAGCCTGAACCAACTGTAACGTGGACACAGCAAGTGAACGCTGAATATAGAATTCAGAAAAAGATGTGGGCATTTTATTGTACATAAAACTGAAAAATATGGCTTTGTAGTATAGTTTGAGGTCTGGAAGAGTAATTTCTCCATTCTCTCTTCTCCTGGTCAGGAGGTTTTTAGATAATCAAGGTCTTTTGTTATTCCATATGAATCTCTGTAATTTTTGTTTTGTATCTTTGAAGAATGTTGTTGGAATTTTATGGGATTGCACTGAATTTGTAGATTGCTTTTGGTAGGATGACCATTTTGATGATGTTAATTCTTCCAATTCATGAGTAGGGAATGTCTTTCCATTTCCTTATGTCTTCTTCTATCTCCTTTAGCAGAGTTTTGAAGTTTTCCTTATATAGATCTTTCACGTGTCTTGTTAGGTTTACCCCTAGGTATTTTATTTTACTTTTTTCAGTGCAATGGTAAATGGGATTACAAAAAATTCTTCTTCTGTTTGACTTTTTGTGTAAAGGAAAGCTTCTGTCTTCTGTGTGTTGATTTTGTAACCAGCTACTTTGCTGAAGGGGCAAAACCCTTCATGAGTTACAATTCAGAAATCCATTTTTGGCCACATCCATAGATGGCAAAATAATGAAGGAAAATATAAACAGCTGGGACTACATCAAACTAAAAGCTGTACTGCAAAAGAGACAAAAGAAAAAACAAAAAGAATCCCAACCAAATGGGAAAAAATTTTTGCCCTCCATATAAGTGACAAGGGTCTGACAACAAAGATACACAAAGAACTCACACAACTTAACAAAAACAGAGCAAAGAACCCAGTTAAAAAATGGGGAGAGGATCTAAAAAGAAACTTTTCCAAAGAGGAAGTCCAAATGGCCATCAGGCACATGAAAAAATATTCAATGTCATTAGCAGTAAGGGAAATGCAAATCAAAACCACAATGAGATACCATCTTACACCAATAAGAATGGCCCACATCCAAAAAACAGACAACAACAAGTGCTGGCGTGGATGTGGAGAGAAAGGAACACTTTTACACTGGGAATGTAAACTGGTCCAGTCACTATGGAAAGCTGTGTGGAAGACCCTCAAACCAATGAAAATGGAACTACCATTTGACCCAACAATCGCTCTTCTGGGAATCTACCCAAAAGAGATCTCAATGTGGGTATAAAGGGACACCTGTGCTCGGATGTTTATTGCAGCACTATTTATAATTGCAAGAACTTGAAAACAACCCAAATGCCCCAAGACAGATGACTGTATGAAAAAGATGTGGTCTATATACACATGGAATATTATGCATCAATAAAAAATGACAAATTTGATGATTTTCTGGTAGCATGGATGTACCTAGAAGAAATCATCCTGGCAGAAACAAGTCAGAAGGGAAAAAACAGAAACCAAATGGTTTCACTAATATATGGACAACCAAATGAAAGTAGACAAATGAGGGAGGGGACCAGCTGGAGTGGCCAGGGAGGAGAGGTGGTTGGAGACCCCCAGGGACCACAATGATGTGATTGATGTGAAATATATATATGTGTATATATAAAAAAGATAATAATAAAAAAACAAAATCCAAAGATCAGATTTGAATATCATATGCTGAATTAAAATAATAAATCCCTTTTAAAAAAACCTGAAAAATAATATGGCTTAGATATGGAACCCGAATGTCTTGGAAATCTGCTCCCTCCTCCCATACCTTTGTGGGCCCTTCATATGGGATGGGATGGGCCTACTGAAGGGTGCTTATCCACCATTTTCTTTTAAGCCTGCAGTCCAGCTCACACCATGGGGTTCAGAGAACCTGAGAGGAGGTCTTGAGTCCATCAACGATCCCAGCAGTGAAGGTCGAATCAATGGTCACCAGAATCTCAGCACAAAATGCAGAAAAATTGCTCCTTCTAGAAGCAGGTAAGTGGGATCCAGACTGCAACACAATATCTTCAGCCCAATAGAATTTGTCTTATGAGCCAGCAAGAACACAGGACCTTGCAAGCAAGCGTTTGCTTATACTAGAAGCTCATTCCTTTGGACTCCCAGCAGTCTCTGCAACACCAAATTTTACATTTGGGGATGAATTTCTCTGTGTTTAATATTTTTTCCTTTATTCCTGGGATTTACTTCAAATGAATCTGATACAGTCCTACCTCAAGTCAGAAGCATCAGGCAGGCTATGTTGTGTCAGGTGGTTTATTTGCGAGGGGAGGGTAAGGTAGTGTGAGACATGGAATTATTTCCCCCCTTTTTCCACTTTCTTTCCTCCTGTTTCTTTCCGTTTGCTCTTCAGGCTGTCACTGGTGAGGGAAGCAGTAAGTCCATTATCTCCTTGCCCTGTGGGCCAAGCCGAAAACTCACTCCTTGTTCTGGTATCTGAGTCTTTTATTCTTGTTTTGTGTAGGGAGGATTTTCTTCTTGCTATAATGAAGCTTTTCTTCTTGCCTTGATTGAACAGTTGTCATGATAAGAAAAAGGCAAAGGTGCTTGTGAAAAGTTGTAATTTTATAAATTTGTTTGCTGCCAAGATTTCATTTGGCAAAACACAATGTTAGGAGCTGCTGAGCCTAGACTTATACTATGTCTGCTAGTCTCCAGACTAGCTTCCTTCACCTCCTCTTCACAATTCACCGGGAGAAGCTGCTGGCTTCTATGATCCTGCAAGAGAAGAATAATTACAAAGTTCACAGGGTGACATTGGGGAATGGGCAGGGAAGGATTTGGGGAAGGCATGGTACTACCCAAGGCACAGGTCAATATTTAAAACTGGAGCAGTAAATATATAGATTCATTTTTATTGGTATTCTTTCCACCATTCACTAATATCATTGATCCTTTTATAAATATCTTACTGTTTGAAATTATTAAAAATAACTAAAATCAGTTCCAGGTGATCTTTGTTCTTGGTACTCTGAAGTCTCTGCTTGTTCGTTTCTAGGACTACAGATTTTCAAGCTCTGTCTATGCTGATTGCCCAAGGCTCTGTTAGTGAAGACTCTGGTCACAAATGACAGGAACCTAATTCAAATCCTACGAACTACCTCCTCAAAAACAAAAAGGGGGAAAATAATGTGTTGCCTAATATATATAACAAAGAAGGCAGGTGTGCCGTTAACACCATATGGAAGAGAGAGAGAGAGACAGAGAGAGAGAGAGACAGAATGAGAGAGAGAGAGAGAGAGAGCCACTGCCACCCCCCCTCACATGCGTTCAGGCAGGGTGGGACTCTCTTTTCCCTTTTAGTTGTGTTTTGCCTGTTGGTTTTTGTTTCTCTTCCTACTGATGGCATCATCACCTAGTCAGGGAAGAGCATCACAGGCAAGTCACATTGTCCTTCTAGCTTGGGATCCTAAAAGAATAAACATCTTTCCTGATCAGCTCGACTATTAGGTCACAAGATTATGGGGTCCCTTGCTTAAAAAACAGGAAAAAAAACATTTTGAAAGGTCTACAATAGAAAATGTTTTCCTTCTGTGTTCTCTTTTTAAACTGCTGATGGTTCCTTTTAATTTCTCATTTATTGTCTTTTTACATAAAGTAAAAAATTGAAATATGAGCATGAATCTTACTGTTTATCTTTGTACTATCTTCATGTGGTGACTGTTTCAATGCAAATATAAGAGCATTTAACATGGAATTACTGAAGCTGAAATTTATATTTCATCCGTGCAGATTATTGGAACTGTTGTACAAAACAGACTCTGCTATTTTTTTTTTTTTTGCTACTCCTTACTATACACACATTCTACACATGCTGGCCAGCTTATTGATGGTTAAGGCATTAGAAGGAAAGAGGAATTATGGGTTGCTCAATCTTTCCTTTCCATTCCTTTTATGTTACTTTTTACACTGTCTAATAAAGGAAAGTGACACATGCAAAAAAGCACATAAATGATGAACTCACTCAATCTTTTTTCTCTAATTTTTAAATTAATCTTATTTTCTTTAAGTTGATTGCACATAGATATATTTTACATCATTGTTTTCCCAGAGGTTCTCCCACCAGCTTATCACCCATGAACCATGTTTATCTCTTGTGTTCATCCCTCCCCTGATTTTATCCCCTTTCCCTCTCTTGCTCTATACTTTTGTTCTGCTGACAGATGTAAAATTTCTTTGTCCTTTTGTTTGTTTGTTTTCCCTATATCCCTCATATAGGTGAGATCATCCAGCTGTTTTCCTTATTTTTCTGGCTTATTTCTGCTAACATGATTCCTTCTAGGTCCATCCATGTTATCACAAATGCATCAACATTGCCATTTTTGATTGCTGAATAATATTCCATTGTGTACAAATACTACAGCTTTCTGAACTCACTCAGTCGTGTCTTAAAACACTATGGCTTTCTTTCAATTGGAAACAATTCTGGTTCAAATAGAAAGCACATCAGCACCTCTGTTAATTCTGTCTCAAACGTAACATACTTATCTTATCCTCTCTTGGAATCTGTCATGGATTGTGGGTCCCTAGAAATGCTGTACTCGTGGGGTCTCGTAAGTGCTGTATTGCGAAAGGAGTCTGTATTTCCTCTGTTTAAAGCACCTGCCTCATCCCATTAGACTTAGGAAACACAAGCTCAAAGATAAAATGAGTAAGATTTTCAAATGGCAGCAGCAGAACAGTAAACCAAATATGGGGCACGTGGAAGCACAGGTCCTTTACAATTCAGTAGGTCACACCTACAAACTGGACCTGTGGAAGCTCTGGGGAGGTGCCCGATTGGCTCTGTGTCATGCATCTCTGTTTTGGAGTGTAGCACTTGGTGCAGTATGGAATGCTCTACTTGACCAGGACTGGCTCACCCGTTTAGCTGCGGTTCCAATCTGGATGTTGTCCATCGCCCCAACTGGGAGGAGTTAGGAAGCATTTCCTTAGAAGACCCAACAATGAGTGGCCACTGCATGTCTACTCTCAGGGACAAGACTTCTTCCAGCTTCACTTTCGTCTCTCACCAATATCTTCCTCCGTAAACAGCCACATTATTTCTCAGACACCTATTGTTCCTAATAGATCAGGTTCTCCTCTGAGGGACATTTAGGACATACTCTTCCTTCTTCTGGTAACATGGTCCCTCTTCTCCTGGAAAACTTCCACTAATTCCTTAGCAGTCAGTTGAAAGTCACTTCCTCATTGCTGGAAGGACCGTCTTCTCTGGGGTTTGCTTTGACTTTATGCCGTATGATTGTGCAGACTGTAGAGTCCTTTGTTTGTTGTTGATTCATAGCATGATGGCTTCCACTCCAAAATGTTTCCTGTTTGTTTTTCACTTCTTGCTGTAATTTTGGACTCCTTGGAGAAAGGACTGTGTTGTTTCATCCTTTTGTTCAATGCCGTGGATAAAGCACATGCCTGTTCCGTAGTGATGGTCCTGGACCAGTGTTGATTCAAACAATGCAAAACTGGTCTTGTAGGACAGTATTCTCATGTTTCCCTCCTTAACATTGATCTTGTAACCAGAAAGGGAGCCTTCAGACATGAGTCCCATATTTGGAATCACTGGGCGAATCAGAAACATTTCAGCTTTTTCCCTTCTTAAGCTGTTCTGTTTTCTGAACAAGCAGAAATCTCTCTTGGTTAAAACTCTCAGAGGAAATCAACTAAATGGAAAAGTTGGAGAAGTAACATTTGGATTTCAGATAAATAACGAGAATCTATTTTCTAACCTCAGACACACTCTCTAGCGGCCTTCACCTGACCTGCTGATCAGATCAGCCTGGGCGCCAGGAAGCCAGCACTCACCATGAATAGGAGGCTAGCCATACATCACCTTTGTTCTTCATGTTTGCACATAATTATGCTCTTTGTAGCTGTCTAGGGTGTGTGGGGAAATGCATGATATAATCTTGAGATCCCCTTCCCAGCCCCTTTGTATTTAGGGGTTTTATCCCAGCGCTTGTCAAAATGAAAGAACTTTTGCTTAAAATCTGCCTTTGGAAAGTTTGCTCGAGGAAGAAGGAGCGACTAGTGGAACCGTGTAGGCTATTTCCTCATGTCAGAGGAATTATTCTCTGACGCTGAATGTGTGTAGTTCCCGGTTCCCGAAAAGTAGGCTAAGAAATGGAACTATGCAGGGTGAAAGTGGTAATGAGCGAAGTTATTAGAGTCAGTTCAAAATATCAATCAGATAAAGTAGTGCTAATCATGTGTGAATTAAGTCAAAGAGCAAACCACAGGAAAACAAATGTTATGTTCATCCAGAATTGTGAGAGGAAAGCTTTTATTGTCATGTTATCTCTGTTTTGCTGAGCAAAATCTCGATCCATTTATTTCCACCATATTTTAAGGATTGATTTTTAAATCTTGACCGTTCTGCAAGGAAATCAAACCATATATAGTTTATACAGTTCTACTGAAAATAATTTCTCTGGACAGATCACACTACCAGCTCTTCTTTGCAATTTGACAATGTAATAAAGTGCGCAAAGAGCTCCACATTTTCAACTTATTTCCATTGATAAAAAAGCATTAAGTATAAACTAAAATGGAGTTTATAATTAATTAGACTGCTAGAATGAAAGCAAACATAAAAATGGAATGTGTTGTTGCACTCATATTTGGTGTGCACTCACACTCACACATACTGCACCCATATTTCTAATCATTAGCTCAAAATACTTTTTATTGGTTAGTTCATTGATTCATAAAATGTTCACTATGTGTCCTACCTTCAAGAAAGCTACATACAACCTATGATGAATGTATCTTATAAACATTATATTTGCTTGATCAGGATACTGTGTTATCATAGAAAAATTAATCACTTAAATCAATATTGAATTGAGATATATAGTTTTGATATTTAAAAACCCTTTGTCTCTAATCATTATTTGATGATTTTTCTAATCCTGAAAGAAGATGAATGTCATATTAACTAATGGCTTCTGATTTAGGGCATCTTGTAACTAACAGCCTCAAGGAGAAAAAGTTCACTAAAGGAGGTTGTTATAAAGGGTAAAAGAAGGAATATGACAAAAAAAAAATTAGAGAGGCCAGGAAAAATAGCCTGTAACTTGATGGCTGTGATGAATGTGAAGTTTTCCTCTCATGTGACAACAATAATCAATCACCTCCCACACATGTCTGAGATGAAAAAAACTAATTGGCTTCGGAGACAACATCTGCTAGATGCAGTGTCAGAAAAACAGGTATTTAAGAATGTGTTAAATAGCACATTAATTAAATTAATACCTGTGCATATTCAAAACCTTGAAGCATTTACTCTTGAATGATCACATCCATCTGAAAAACTTGCAGCGATTTGGTCACATGAAGAGGGCCTAAATAAAACATCACAGAAAAGTCTCTCTGATGTCAATTCACCATAAAAAAAAGTAAGATTTACAATTTTACCTTTGATACTCATAACCAGAAAGAAAACTCTTGGGAGGAGGTAGAATTTCACCAAATTCTATTCTTCTTCAATTCTTCAAATTGAAGGCTCATAGGTTTTTTTTCTATCTATGTATGGAAATACCTACAGTCAATGAAATACTCAATCTTGTTCTACTGTTATAACATTTAACAAGCCTGTAATGCATTTGTGGGTTCTACAGCCACATCTGTCATCCTTGAGTCTGGTATTTATATTCTGAACTTAGAGAATCCAAGTCATCTCTTTATTCATACAACCAACCATCAGTACCTATGTTGACCAAGACTGATCTGCTCTACCAAATATGTTTTAAGGGCACGATTGAATTTCCTCATACAATAGGCTCTGAATGCAGAATGCTTGTTCGCAGATCCATTGCTAACAAGGATTCTCTAGAAAAAAGTTTCCCTGCTCTACTGATTTCGCAGAAACACCTGGCAAAACAAAATTGAGCCTGTTTCCTCAATATATGCTTTCTTAGAATCGATGGTATTCCTCAAGTGCATTATCTTAAATGTGTTGACCATGACATCCTAAATCTGGCTTTGGGATGCAGAAATGTATTTCCTGATACCAGCTTCCATATTTGTGAGTCACTGTGTACCTCAGAGGAGGCTTAGAACCTTAACGATGAGTGAAGGAAGATATCCCAGACCCCATAGGACAGGTTAGGGGACTTGGGTCCAGAAGTGTTTTCTTCTCACACGGGAGGGGCTTTGGAAAGAATAGACGCCCCAGATGGGGGATGTTAATGGCACAAAATTGGGACTGGAAGAGGTGGACGAGGCTTGTGGAGATACTTGCTCCATGTCACACGAGCTGTTCTTCCAGCTTCATCAAATTTCTTCTGTGACACATATTCTTTCTAATTATTTGCAGGAGCCTCTTAATGCATGATGGTTTCATGGAAGGAAAGAGGGGCGGGCAAACAAGAGCTTGATCTTAGTGGAATAGGGGAAGGCCAAAACTCTTGGGCAGAGAAGCTGGAAGAGCTGCCCCAGAAGGGCCTGTTTCTCAGTCTGTGACAACTCCCATGGGGCAGTGACCCAGAGCGCTTGCAGTCAGCACACCACCTGCTGGGTTTTGAGTGGCCTTTAGTTCATTGCTAGCACAGTTGTGCCCTTTACCAGGAACTCAGATATTTTTGATGTTTCTCCAATGTTCTTTCTGCCCTGGTGCTGTGTTAGGAGTCGCGTGTGGCCTGAAGAAGAAATTAAGATGGAAGAGATGGATAGCGATCTGGGAGGCCAGTCCATAGCCCGGGGATCCTGGGAAGCATGTCCGGGTCCCACTTTAATGAAGTTGAGATGCCACTTACATACACCCCAGCCAGGAAATGTTACAATGATGTCATGAGGAAGGAGCAAAACATAGGTGACACGCAGCAGTCAGGCTGCGGGGATGTGGGATAACAGGAGAATTTACCTGTGGGGACAACAGCCATGACTCATAGGTCCCATGTCTCTTGGGACCTTCCAAAGAGGTCAGGAAGCTGGGTGACAGGTGAGAGATGTGCTCTCACCCACCCTCTAGTGTGCCAGAGGGGGCTGGAGAGACAGGAGGTGTTCCTCTTATCTGAAGCTCCATCTCTCCACCTGCTTCCATGTTCCATAGTGATGTATATGACCGAGACCTCAGGGCACTGGATTATTCGGCCCCTGCAGTGGCTACCAAGGGCAGAGGTGGGAGCTGCCACCTCAGGTACATTCAGTGGGGGGGGGGCATTGTCTGTAGGGAATTAAAACCGTCATAAAACCAGGTTCATCTGCTTTCTGCTGTTGTCAGACATCAGTGATTTTAAACACTGTGAGTCATAAAAATACTCCTACCTGCAGGGCAGATGCCACCAAGGCTCTCGATTAAAAACCCAAGTTGGAGACCCTGAGCACACTTTCCCTTCGTGCTCTATGCTTTCACCTCCTGACCGGTCTCAAGGACAATTTAGTTGCTCTTCGTTGGCCAACTTGGATCATTTAAAATTAGGGATTTTATGTCAAATATATATAAATAAGTCTATTTTTTAAATATAAACAATTTTCATTAGTTTGAGGGTCCTCCACACAGCTTTCCATAGTGGTTGGACCAGTTTGCAATCCCACCAGCAGTGTAAAAGTGTTCCTTTCTCTCCACATCCACGCCAGCACTTGTCATCTGTTTTTTGGATGTGGGCCATTCTTACTGGTGTAAGATGGTATCTCATTGGAAAATGGAACGACCATTTGACCCAGCAATCGCTCTTCTGGGAATCTACCCAAAGGAGATCTCAATGTGGGTACAAAGGGACACCTGTGCTCGGATGTTTATTGCAGCATTATTTATAATTGCAAGAACTTGGAAACAACCCAAATGCCCCCAAAAAGAGGACTGGATGAAAAAGATGTGGTATATATACACAATGGAATATTACACATCAATAAAAAATGACAAATTCAATGATTTTCTGGAAACATGGATGTACCTAGAAGAAATCATACTGGCAGAAACAAGTCAGAAGGAAAAAAACAGATACCAAATGGTTTCACTAATATATGGACAACCAAATGAAAGTACACAACTGCGGGAGGGGACCAGCTGGAGTGGCCAGGGAGGGGAGGTGGTGGGGGACCCCCAGGGACCACAATGATGTGATTGTTGTGAAATATATATATATGTATAAATTAAAATAAAAAAGTTAAAAAAAATAAATATAAACAATTTTATTTTGTTCTTTGGGTTACAACCTCTCTGTTATATATTTTTCCCCCTCTCTCCTCCCTCCGGTGCTCCCTCCATTCTCTCACACCCCACCCACTCTTTGTTGTTTATTAGCTGTGCTGAGTCCATTAGTCTCCTTCCTATGGTGGTGTCTTTCCTCAGGGTGAGGGACTGCGTTGTTGGGTCCAGGCGCACCTTGCTGTGAGATTTTCAGTCTTTGTAAATAAGTTTAAACAAAGCAAAAACAAAGCTCCAAATTGAATCATGATCATTAACATAATTTATTACAGAAAAACATTTCTGAAAGTGAGAATAGTTTTAAAAAGAAAAATATTAAAGTGGTGGAAATAAAAAAAAGTTGATTTGTTAGTTTTGTTGAAAAGCAGAATTCAACACAGTGTATCGTGGAATAAAATGGAAAATGGTCTAATATTAGAAAAAGTGGAAAATGGTCTAATATTAGAAAATGTTAACCTTATCAAAATGATTGTTTGAAAAGCAATGTAAAAGCTTTTCAACTTGTTAGCTCACATTTGGGGAGAACTTTTAAGATGTTGTTAAATAAACTAGCTTTTACTTAAAAATATAAAATTAGAGATTTTATCTACAACATTTTCAACTGGTTTTCTATGGAGTTGTTTCTTCTTGATTTTATGGAAGGAAAAATGTCTGTGCAGGAAAAAGCATGAGGCTTTAAAGACATTAAATCTTATACTTTTCTTTGTTGTAAGGGAGACAGTGTCATATGGGATGACTTGTTTTAGAATGTCAAGAGCTAGGCTGAGTGGTGGCTCTGATTCACTGTGAGATCTTGGGCAGGGTGTTTTCTCTCTGGTCCTCACATCCTCTCTTCTTAAGTCCAGTTGATGTCCCTCAAGGATGATTACGGAGGAAGTAGGCAGGTAACTTAACAATGCGGTCATTTCATTATGACAAATTAAGATGATTTTCAGGAAGTCTGGATTAAAGATATAACTGATCATACAGTCATTGCAGACTTGCTCATTTTTGGAAAAATTATTTATTTACTTATTTATTTAATTTTTTAGGCCTAGGAAAGTTCATTTTATTTTCAACATTGTCTTGATTTGGTGTTTTATATTTAAAGATGGTCTCTCAGATTTCTAGAACTCTTATATGGAAAGAGACCCAGACATTCTCCTGCAGGTTTTAGGAAGAAAAAGCAAAGCAAAGCTAAAGAAACAAAATATCACCCTCCTCACCCCACCACCCCACCAAAGCCTGTCTGCAGATGCCAGATGCTTTACAATCAGCTGAGATAAGCCCACCATGAGGATTTTGCTACTATTGTTGTTTTAGAGTCTTAGCTCCTTGTTTTCTTTAACTTTCTCCTTCATCTCTTCCCTCTCTTAGAACTCTCTGGAGTATGCAAAAGCATTTAATACCCACAGTGGACATAATTTAATCTGTTAGATGGAGAGTGGGTATTTTTATACATGGTTCCTAAAGATCTGTAAATGTCAGCAACTTTTTCTAGACTTAAAAGGACTGGTGTTTCTTATTTTAGTTGTTATTTTTTAAATGGTAGTCATGTCACATTACATTATTATTTATGTTTTGGAAGCACCAGGATCCTTCCCCTTCCAACTGTCACTGCAGCTCTCCCATAATCCACCACCCTAGTCCACATCCTCCCCCCCCCCCACTTTGTACTCACCCACTCCCTCCCTCTGGCCTGCTGAATGTCTCAGTTCTAGAGCTGCTTCCAAGGGCTAGTTTTTGAGTTTGGCTTTAGCTTGCCCTTTGTCTGGTTTCTCTATAGTCCACATATAAGTGACACCAGCTGGTATATGTCTTTCTCCTTCTGATTTCTGTTTTTCTACACAATCCCTTCCCATTCCGCCCATGATGCTGCACATGGCATGCGTTTATCTTCCCTGATGGCTGAGTGGTCTTCTAGGGTGTGTCTGTTTGGGTTATTTCCATAGCCTGGCTACTCTAAATAGCGCTGTGGTGAACATGGGAGCGTGAAAGGGCTGGTTTTAATGAATACATTTTTGAATTATGCGTAAAAATGATCGCCAGCCTCCTCTGTGATGATACTGCTGTTGGACCTGGGATATAGCAAGGAACAAGTGTCTGCCTTAAGAAACCTTCTTTCTCGTGGGAGAAACAGATGGAGTCAAAATGTGAAGATGCAGTCACTTAACACATGTAAAGTCTTTGCATAAACAACCTTCATTTTAAACATGGAGCTTAGCAATGTGAACGGAATGTGCTTCTGGGGATCAACGGTCCTACAAATATTTCCAGATGTCAGTTAGCCATTAGAGTTTTAGTTCAACCGATCATTCTCTCTGTCTTTCAGAGCAGAGTCCACATTCTTTGAGGACTTTTCTTAAGCTAGTGGCAGTCAGAGACTTCTATTTCATCATCTATAACAGTGTTTCCCAAACGTGGTTGTGCCTCAGAATCATGTAGGAAGTCATGTAAAGCACTAGTTTAGGGCTAAGAGTCGTTTACACACATGCATGTGCACATACATACACACACCCCCAACTTTCTCCAGTCTCTTGGACATATCACTTTTCGGAATGAACGAGAAGGACCTGGATTTGGACTGTTCATAAAAAGTTCCAGGTGATTCCGATGAAGCCATTTTTCAAACCAGATTTTAGAACCACAATCATTAGTCTTTCTGATGCATGGATTTCGTCACCCTATTCTTGTGACTGCTCAGGTATTTGGAGTGGAGGGTGTGCAGTATTTGAGAAGTTTGTTCACCTTTCTAACTCCAGCTTTCATTGCTTCATTCACTCGTGGGAGCTTTGCTTTAGCTAAATGCATTTCCTGACTCTTCCCTGGATGCATTCAGCCCTTCTCTTTTCAGGTCTTCTTGGAGCCTTTCCTCCTATCTATAAGACCTCTTCCCTCTTCCCCACATCTCACCCATTCCTTCAGAACCAGGCTGATTTCTCACTTGTGATACAATAACCCCTCTACCCAACATCCAAGTGCCCTCCTTTTCCCATTTTCCTGGTTTTCTCCTGGATCAAGAGTCTTACATTGTGGCCATTGGTGATTGCAAAGTCTAGTTCAACTCCTGGAAGGTTTCTACGTATACATGACATATCATTTATAAATGATAAATGAATACAGATCACCCATCATTGCTCTTTGGAAACTTGTGATACTATTGTATTTTTTTATGATTTTATTTTTTAATTGATTGCACGCACACACACATATACACACACACACATTACATCATTGTCTACCCCGAGGTTCTCCCACTTTAAGACCCATGAACCATCTTAATCTCTTGTGACCATCCTTCCCCATCCCTTCCCTGTCCCCCACCCCGCCCCTCTTGCTCTGTACTTCAGTTCTGTTGGGAGTTTTAAATTTTTCTTGTCGGCTTATCTGCTTGTTTGCCCTCTATCCCTCATATAAGCGAGACCATCCTGTATTTCTCTTTTTCTTTCTGGTTTATTTCCGATAACATGATTCCCTCTAGCTCCATCCATGTTGCTGCAAATGACATAAGTTTGTCTATTTGATTGATGTATAATCAAATAGAAATATTTCCTATTTCCTATTTCCACAGCTTTCTGACTATTTTGAGGCATTTGGGTTATTTTCATATCCTGGCTATAGTAAATAGTGCTGCGATAAACATCTGAGTCCATGTGTCCTTTTGAATTAGAGTTTTTGTAGACTTTGGCTAGATTCCCAGTAGTGGGATTGCTTGATCGAATGGGAGTTCCATGTTCAGTAGTGTGAGGATCCTCCACACAGCTTTTCATAGTGCCTGGACCAGTTTGCATCCCACCCCCAGTGTAAGAGTGTCCCTTTCTCTCCGCATCAACACCAGCATTTGTTGTTGTTGGGCTGTTATTTTAGAAGCCATTTGGTCAATCCAGACATGTTGACACACACTGTCTAAATAACTGCAGCATGCGCCGTGCCTGGTGCTTGAAGGTCTGTAGTTACTTGCTGACCAGTTAGGAAAGAGCTTGTGTTATTGATTCAGAAATACTGGGTTTGTTTTGCGTTAATGGTTTATTGCCTGCTATAATGAGGGCTTGAAGCTTTGCTCTCCATTCTTGTGTTTTTATCAATTTCCTTGTTAGCACATGGCAGGAGTTTAAGCTACTCACTTCACACTGCTTGTTCCTGTCCCAGAATAAAGGTATTTATCACGACTTCCCAAAGCAAACAGAATAACCTGAATTACCTTGTTACTATAGTAATATGAAACTAAGAGGCTATTCCACAGTAAATCCTCCACAACTCAGAAGATTCACTATGCTCTATAAACTGGTATGATTTGCTTTCTGGCCTTATTTGTTTCTGTGGGGTTAAAGGCAACTTGGGTCTCTGACCTTTGTTTGCTAGAGAAATTTTTATTTTAAAATCCGCCCAATCAGACTCATTTAAATACTGCTGGTTTCATTTTTGTTTATACAGCCTAGTATAACTCTCTTCATTGAATATAGTTTTAGGGATTTTGATTGGCAGCTAGGAAAGGCTTCATTTAGCCATTCACTGATTCATTTAATTAATTATGTGATCACCTTTTATAGATCAGATATTACAGGAGCACCCAGTGTACAAAGATGGACTAGACAAGTGTATCTTTGTCATATGGAAGCATAGTTTATTCAGGTAGGTAAACATTTAGCTGTGGTGATAGTGGTACAAAATAAAAATCTATTTTTTAATGTGACAGTATAAAAGTGCTCAACCTCATCTGAGACAATGCATTGGGTGAAGGGGTAAGATTGGGAAGTGTTCAGAAAAGCCTTCCCCAAAATGGGTACTACTTAATATAAGATCTGAAGAAATAAGTGGGAATTAGCCAGGCAAAGGGCGGAGTTATGACAGCTAGAATACCAAAGCCATGAATGCTGATAGAAATGATATACTTGCGATTAACTCTCCATGATGGTCAGCTAATGCTGTGTTTGATCTGTTCCTGGTGCTAGGGAAGGAGAACTGTATGATCTGTAAAACCTGGGTAAAGGGAATGTTCAGGAGTTGAGACTGAGTATCTCAATATTTGCAAGGAAAAAAATTGCCAGTTAGTGGCAAACATCACACGAGGTGGTAACTCGTTCCAATCATCATTTATTCTAAACAGAAGAAATGCTTTCTTTGATACATTTCTTGACACATGCGGACTATAGAATATTTTAACATCACATATCAAATTACCACTGAATATATTATCTAGTAGAAAATAACTTTCAGTGTTTATTAAAGTAATGATTTCATTCTCTACATGCAACATAATATAAAAAAGAAATGAAGCTAGAAAGAAGGAAAATCAGACAGAAAGAAAATATGCAAAATGGATACATTTGACCCAAGTCATTTATGAAAAATATTTAAAAATAGAGTGACATCATTGTTTTCATTCCTCCTCGGACCGTTAAATGCTTATTAAAAACTGGAATTTTTTATATTGCCAAGTATAAGAATGTGGATGTGAATAGTTTTGACTTTTCTGTTTCTGTATTTGAAGTCATTAGTATTTTATATGACTCCAAAATACAGTTCCTAAGTGGAAATCACAGTTTATCCCAACAAGAGATGTTGTATCATCTGTAGGGGCTGAGAGAGAGAGAAGTGAGCTAAGTCTACAGTGGTAGTTCGATGACGTCAGCTGAGGCTGGAGGCATCTGTCAAGCAAATTGACTGATTGGATTTAATTCTACAAATTCTACAGCAACCTTTTATCTATCTATCTATCTATCTATCTATCTATCTATCTATCTATCTATCTATCTATCTATCTATCTATCTATCTATCTATCTATCTATCTATCTATCTATCTATCTATCTATCTATCTATCTATCTATCTATCTATCTATCTATCTATCTATCTATCTATCTATCTATCTATCTATCTATCTATCTATCTATCTAT
>PVHY01025358.1:0-18524 GCA_004024945.1 Uropsilus gracilis
GGGGGGGTGGGGGGGTGGGGGAGGAAGAGAGGGGCTAGTACTTTGTCTTATTTAAAGAGGCTGGGTCTGCCACGGTGGAGCTACTATAGTGCTTTCAGCCTCCTTCACAGTCATTTCTAGATAAACTCACTCAACTATGTGGCAGTTCTTCTTAATGATGAAATGGACACGCTCTCTAGACCCAGGCCCCTTGTTGTTCAATGGCACCAGTGACTGGATTGGCCTCCCAGCAGATCACTCAGGTTCACCTGGAAGAAACTTTGTGCCCCACCCTGAGTTTTCCCAGCAGTCTCTGGGACACATTCACATACTGTTTAAGATTGTGCTTTTCAGGGTTCTGTAAGGATTTACTTAGTCTCTTGTTCCCTGTACCTTTTCGGAAAATCATGCACTCATGATTTAGATTCTGAGGGGTATGTGCGTGTGTGTGTGTGTGTGTGCCTCATGCACTGATCATTTAGAATCGTGTGTGTGTGTATGTGTGTGTGTGTGTGCGTGTGTCTAAGCTGAAAGACTGTGAGTCGTGATGAATCTGGCTTCACATGGGGGTTTTGCCTGCCGTCAAGACCTCCTAATTGCTGACCTCACTGTGCCATTTGATGCTGGGTATGACTCATAGGTGCTGCTTATGACCCGCAGGCAGAGGCTGAGGGTGCTCACGCCTCTAGATTAGATTGAGCCATGCAGTATCATTATTTCCCACACATTTAACTCAATCTGGAGCTTGATGTCGTTTGGATGCCACCTTGTGCTAGCTTTTCCTGGTTTTATTCCCCCCCCCCCTCAGTCTCTTGACAGGCCATGCTGGTCTGTTAAAGCACACACCAGCGACAACTTATTATTCAGTAATATAAATCAAAATGTTCAATCAGAGGGAGTTTTTCTGAAGTGAGGGAATGGATCATTCTTGTCCTGTTATCTTTTGTAACTGTAAAAATCATCTACCACCTCTTGCCCATCTGCTTGTTTTCAAAGCAGTGCCATTAGCTAGCAGTGGCAATTTCTGAATATTTGCCTTGCAGATAGTTATAAAAGACTAATGTTTGCTGGGCAGGAAAGTGCACCAAGTGTTAATAGAACTTCAGGACTGGAAGGAACTGGTTGATGTCTTCTAATCTCGAAGCAATTCCAAGCAGGCTCCACAGCTGAAACACAGCTACCCCTGAATGCATTCATTCAGGAGATTCAGTCTGCATGACAGCTATCTGAATCATGAAACAATAGATACTGGACACTTTTGAAATGCCTCCAGAGTGAATAAGTACCTGTTCTCTCTGCCTTTGTTTGTGAGTGGTTTAGATGCCCTGGTTCCAGTCAGTTACTTCCCTTCTAGCGCTAGTCTCTGCACAGGTGACCTTCCACACTAGCTCTCTAGTCTCTTGTAATCTGGTCAGTTCATCAATGCACTAATAGTGCTCTCTCCAAAGTCACCAAATCTGCCAACTTCACTCTCTTAACCCTTTCAGGCCCACTTGATTTTTCTGGTGAACATACATAAATAGTATAGATAGATAGCAGTGCAAGACTAAATGTTACTCTTCCTTGTGATTTTCTCAATGACATTTTCTGCTCTCTAGCTTAGTTATTTGTGTGAATACAGTACACAGTATACATAACACACATAACTGTTTTTGTTGTCATTAAGGCTTCAAGTGAACAGCAGGCTACCTTTTAGGGGAGCCAACATCATGTGGAGATGTTTGACTGTACAGAGGAGGTAGATCAATGCTCGTTGCCTCTGTGTTTTTCAAGGGTTAATGGTGCTTGAATACTGATTCTGGAAGCTCTTTCATACTAGACTTTAGTCTGTTGCCTTTCTTGGTTCTCACCCTGCCTATCAGAGAACTGTTTTTCACTGTTTTGTTTTGTTTTTTTGGTGTGTGAATACATCTCAGGCAGGTTCTGCCATTACCCCAGCCCCTTCATCGATAAACTCAGTCATTCTCACAGATTCAACTTCACCTGCACCTCAGAAGCACTCATTTAAAGTCCAGGGTAAGATTCTGATTCTTCACTTCCAACTGTAGAATATTCTCTCTCCCTGTGAACCTCATCCATGCTACCATCTGCTTAGCTTCCTCCTGGACGGTCCTCACTGGGATTCTACTGTATTTGCTTGTTCAGCACCAGCCTACAGATCACCCAAACTCTGGCGATAGCTCCTTCAGTCAAACAGATCAGAAGATAAGAACCAGCAGAGCATAATGTCATGGAACCATAGGGGAGAGCAGGAAGGATTGACACATGCTCCGAGGGGTGAAGTTAGATTGGGCCAAAAATGGTCAAATGACTTTATTAACAAAAAGACTGTTAGTAGCACTCTCAGTGGAGTGGGCAGGCAAGTAGAGAGTCATATGAGTGAATGAGAGACCAGGAAACAGAGAGCAGAGGGTGAATACCAACAGTATGGATAATGCCCTTGAGAAATTTGGCTTTGGAGGATAAAGCATGTTGCGGAAGAAACAAAGTTGTTTCTTTTTCTTTCAGTGATAGGACAGACTTGAGTATATGCATCATGTGGCAAGGAAGAAAGAGTAAAAGCAGTGTGTGAGAGAGAGAGAGACAGAGACAAAGAGATAGAGACAAGAGACAGAGGGGCAGACAGACAATACCAGCAAGGGAATGAAAGAGGCAGGAGGGGGATGGCTCCCAAGTGGAGAGATTCAGTCCAGACAGGTAGAGAAATACTTCATCCATTAAGCAAGAACAAAAGGTAGGAATGAGCATAAGATGCAAGTGATTTGGTGGTTTTAGTGGCAAGATGTTAAGGGCGTTTTTTTTCATCTGAGGCTTTCTAATCTCTCTTTGAAGAAGGAACTGAAGTGGTTTCAAGAGTAAGATGCTGTTGAAGGAGAGCTTTAAGGAGGGTGGCGGAAGTTTGAGGGACAGAACTAATGAAGAGACAGGAAAGGATTGCTGGCTTTGAGAGTCCTGTTGAGGCAGGCAGTGATGCATATGGTGGCAACTGTGTGATGGTCTCAGTTTTGTTTGGGAAGCTGATATAAGAAATACAACACTTGTATTCATCTGGGACTGGGCTTTGCTGGGCAAGTGATGAAGCAGATTGATATAGATTAAATAGGAAAGGAATGAAGAGAAGGAGTAGAGTTGAGATGAGTAACGTTTAAAATGGCGAGGTCAAGAAATAGAGAGCTGGAGATGGTGAAAGGGACCCAGATGACGCCAAGTGTAGGGTAAATGAGTTAGGTTTTTTCCCTCCATTAGCCTGTGTACACAGCACCTGGGGTATTGCATCATCCCCATTATTGAGCGGCCCAGTAGATGTACACATGTGTATGTGTGCATACCTGGGCCTAGGAGAGAGAGAATAAAGGAGAGCATGTGCATGAGCATAAGAGAGCATGAGAGAACACCAGACAGCAAGAGAGCACTGCCCCCCCCAACCTCCAGCCCTGGCCCCCCCCTACCTGGTGTGTCTGTGTAACTGCCAAACCAATAAAGAACCTATGCAGATTGGTGACCCTGGTGCTTGCTCTTACAATTGGCAAGGAGGATTAGTTATGTTACAGTTGGCTATGAGGATGGGATGGTTCCCCAACACTAAACTACTCAGTGAGTGAAAGCAAGTGGGGACAACAAAGGAGGTGCCTGTGGCCAGTGGGCGTGGTCATCAAGAGGGTAGAGGTGAAGGAGCTTTTGGGAAGGAAGAACAGTGTCTTCAGAGTTGAGGCTCTAATAAAGGCATGTGGATGGAAAGGATGTTCTGGGAAGAGGCAGAAAATGTGGGAGAGTTTGTTAATCACAGCCCCAGTCCAGGGGGAACAGTGGCAAGGTTTGAGGGGACAGGTGGAGATTGGGCCAAGGGAAAGGAGGCATCAAAGGTAGCCTGGAGTAGTGCAGGGAGTCACATTTTGGCACATGAGACCTGGCCAAGAGAACATGCCCCAGCTCTCCTGCTTATACTTGGGGTTTGCAGGGCCAACTATGTCCTGAATTCATGACATTTCAGAGAACACGTGTGTCAGGAACTGTGGAAGACCTTGTACCACTGACAGCTTTCCCAATATTCTGCTTGTGTCAGGCGGCATTTTTCTTCCCCCTTGTCAAATCTGTTTTTAAAACAAATATGGGCCAGTGACCTTTCGATGGCCTGTCATGCAGATGTTTTCATGGAGTGGAGTGGAGGTCCTTGGCGCTGCTTGCATAGTCATCCAAGTAATGCCTGGGGTCTTGGGTCAAGGCCATCACTCTCTGGGGATGAAGCCTCTAGGTCAGTACAGTGGTTTTTTTTTTAATTATTATTGTTTACATATTTATGTGCATGTTTGCATAAATATGTATATTTACATAATTGTATTCCTTGGGGTTCTCCCACCATCATATCACCCTATGAACTGTCATCTTGATATTATGTGCACCTCCCTTCTCTGATTTCTTCCTCCCTCCCTCTCCCTCCTAGCTGTATGCTTTAGTTCTTTGGTTAGCTTGTTAGTTTTGATTTTTTTCTTGATCTTTTTTTTTTGTTTCCCCTATATCTCATCTATAAGTGAGACTATCCGTTTCTATCTTTTTCTTTCTGGCTTATTTCTGCTGGTATGATTCCTTCTAGGTCCATCCATGTTATCACAAATGCATCAAATTTGCCTTTTTTGATTGATGAGTAATATTCCATTGTATATATATATATATATATATATATATATATATATATATATATACCACAACTTTCTGATCTATTTTTCTGTTTGGGGACATTTGGACTGTTTCCATATCCTGGCTATTGTTAATAGTGCTGCAATAATCATTTGAGTACAGGTGTCCTTTTGAATTAGTGTTTTGGTGTCCTGTGGGTAGATTCTCAGAAGTAGAATTGCTGGACCGAATGGTTGTTCTGATTTTGGTAGTTTGAGTGTCCTTCACACAGCTTTTCACAGTGTCTAGACTAGTTTGCATTTTCCACCAGTAGTGTAAAAAATGTTTCTTTCTCTCCATATCCATGCCAGTACTTGCTGTTGCCTGTTTTTTGTTTGTTTGATTTTGTTTTTTTGATATGGGCCATTCTTTCTGGTGTAAGATGATATCATTGTGGCTTTGTTTTGCTTTTCCCTGATTATTAATGATGTCAAGCATTTTTTCATATGCCTATTGGTCATTTGTATTTCTTCTCTGGAGAACATTTTTTTTTTAGTTCATCTCCCCATTTTTTGATTGGGCTTTTTGCTTTATTTTGGCTAAGTTGTGTGAGTTCTTTGTGGATCTTTGTTATCACTTGTTGTGGAGGACAAATTTTTTCCCCCACTGGGTTAGGTTTCTTTTTATTTTGATTATTGTCTCTTTTGCTGTACGGAAGCTTTTTAGTTTGATGTAGTCCCAGCCATTTGTTTCCCTTCTAATTTTCTCATTTCTCATTTGCATGTATAGATGTGTCCTGGAAGATGTTTTCATGTATTGAGTATTGTTTTCTTAAACATCTCATGGTCATTCTAACATGTCAAGGACCTTGGCCATAGACTTTTGAGGCTCAGTAAGTGGCTGCCTGCCAATCAGTGGAGCCACACTACCTAGGTGCGGGATAAAAACACAGAATCTCAGACCCCACCCTCAACCTGCTACTGCATCAAAGCCTGGGTTTTTAACTAAGGCTCCTTAGGTGAGTCCCAGCGATTCTCAATTGATTTCAAGCCCCGCCTTGAAACACTCATGATGCCTGGGTTTCATCTCTAGATTTTAATATTTGGGCAAGGATCTGGCAATGGAGAGTTTGAAAGTCTTCCCCAGTGTTTCTGATTTCTGCCAAGTTTCAGGTCCCCACCTTACAGCATCTAGGAAGCACCAGGGGAGATGCCCATGTATTTTTATTCAACTGGGTGCATCGACCCATCTTTGTTTAATGATTTCCGACCTTTTATTTAACTTACCAGTGAACTCCATTTGTTTCTCATTTGGGGAAAAAACTGCCTGTCATAAACTTGTGGCAGTCACATTATTTCTCCTCATCTTTGAAAATGCTTTTGGAAGGCTTTGTAACTGATAAAACAGGAAATACGGCACAACCTAAGGTCCATTACATAAGTACTGGTTCATTTATTAAAGGAAAAAAACATTGCTTATAATACCAACTACTTCCTTATAAAGTGGAGGAGGACACCCATTCTCATTTCTTTCTTTTTCTAAGACCTTGTTTGAAATGATAAGATTTTCTTTAAACTGATTGCAACGTCCAATGGTAGTAACTAGTTTGCTAAAATTTAGTTTGCTACTGTTACAAGCATCATGACCTAACAAGTGTTACTTTGGACTTGAATTTCCAAAGTGTAATATGACCTTAAAAAGTGAATTTTTAAAACACAGTCTTGACAAGTGTTTTAAGAATTCATTTTGCTGTATGAACTTGAAGGGAAAACACTTTTTTAAGCATCTTATTTAGACCATGTGTAACTCAGATCTTTGAATAGTCAAATCACTCAATTTCATGTGGGTGGTTAAATTTCATAAAGAATAGGTTATTTTTCTTAAAGACTTACCCTAACCTTCTGTTTTTCACTTCAGAGTCAAGCACATGAGCATATGAATCATTTTCCTACCTTTTTGATTGAAAGTTGGTTTGAGAATTAGTAAAACTAATTTGCTGTTAGATAAAAGAACTGCTTTTCAAGCATTTATAAAGAAAAATATATCAATGGTCTTTTAAAAAGATACAGACATCAGAAAACAGAAGATATTGATTCCATCAGACTTGATATCAGCCTAGGAGAAAAATAGTTATTCATTTAAAAAATTCGATAATGAGCAATTTAGTGGATTCACTATGGTTTGAATTCTACAACCATATTCTTTTTAGGGAGCCAATACAAAATGATCAAAACCTGAAAAAATAGATCTACTTTCCTTATTCTCTGAATGGGGGTGGCCCATAGAACTGTTCCCTATCCCTCATGTTCAAGCCTCAAATATGTTTATTTAACATTTTCCTCTCTTAGTAGTTCAAGGTAATGTGCATTCTAGCTTCTATCTATTGGCATACTCAGTGCTTTCTAAAAACTAGACTTAGTGTTGGAGTATCTAGATAATTGCATGCATATTTACCAACAAAGAAAAGATAGGAGGTGGTCCCTTTTTAATTGGAATAGAATTTTTCAGAGCTTTATGACAATGACTGGTGACTTTGAGGCAGTTGTGTTACAAAAAAAGGGGATCTTACTGACTCATCCTCTGGCACCTACAGCATTGCTCTGAGTATGACCATATAGAGTGAGATCGAATTTGCCATTTAGTTGGAATTTAACATGTTATAGGAAAATTCAATTATGCATCTTGTGCAGATGGATACTTGAGATCAGATTCATGTCTTATGTGTTATGACCTTGCCAATTCATAGATTAGTGATGAATTTTAAAAGACCATAAAATAGGGTCAATTTAATTTCAGGTACCCTACTTGGATACATAGTGTCTAATATACCATATGAATGCACACCTAATGTTGAATGATGAAAATGACATTTTCATGGAGTGATGTGCAAAAAGGAATTGAATTTTATTATCATAGTTATATAGACTACTGACTGGCAAACACAAAAAATGGAACGTGGAGACCCTCCCCTTATTAAAAGGGAAGTAAGCATAATCACTTGCAAGTCAAATCCCCTCAAGTGCTCAAGTATGGATGGCATGAACCCACAATGACTGTCAATAAACCCCCATCACATTTTCTGCCCCATGTAGTAAACATTTTGTGTCATAAAATCATCTTTTTCTACTAGGTACATAGTTTTATGAAATTATAGCTTTATCAGTCAGTTGTAGAGTCTTTGTGGGTGATCCACCAAGTCTTCTCTTGAATTAATGCAAAGGCTCTTTTGGGCACCTCAAATCCTGTTTTAGTGAGAGCTCTGAGTACATCTTATCATTCATTTACTTTAGATATTCACTGGTTTCCTACAATGCACAAAATCAAGTCCAGACTCTGATGCTCCCTTGCCATTGTGCTAGCTTTTACCTGCCATCTCTGCCTGGCTTTTAGCCTAGAGTGCCCTGTCTTTGACTTGTTCCTCTAACGGGAATTGTCCCATCCAGAAAGCTACACACTTTTCAAGAGTCACCTTCAACCTCATGTCAGTTCAGCCTCCCCTGAGCTATCTTCCCAAATGGCCACTGGGTTCACCTTTGCTCGTGACTATGTATGTGTCCTGCCTCTTTCCATTCCCTCTAGACTGAGCCCTTTTCATCTTTGCAGTCTTCCCTGCCACGCCTGACCCCCCAGTACCTGGTACAGTAGCCACTCCCTAAAGATTTAGCAAATGAATGAATGAACATTTGAATGCCTCTACATGTCTAATTTAATAAGCCTGGAGAGACTTGGATAGGAGAACTGGACTCTTTCATTTAGCCAGGCTAGGGGCCTGTTCTTTCCGACTCTAAGGGATATTAACTTAGTGCCTGTGATAATGCCTTGCAAATCCCCTGGTCCCTTCACTCCCATTCAAACCTGATAAAATATTACTACTTAAGTATTGTTTTGTGCATAACAGTGATTACAGCTCACTAATCTAGGAGTAGCAGGGACATACGGATTCCAGAATTGTACTCAACAGAGAGCAGAGAGCTTCATGATTTTTAACATTAGTGTGGAGGCCTAAATATGATATGTAGGTCACAGATAAATTTCTTAAGGTTTTGAGGTCCTTTTTGAAGCATAGGGTAGAATTTCTAACATCCAGTGCTACTCTCTGAGACTTCCTCTTATTGAATTGAGTGGCACTGTTTGCAAATATTAAGTTTGTCTTCAAATAGCTGTATCCTGCACATTAAAACATCTAGCCCTCCTTTCCGCTGTGAATGCTTTGTTTGATCAAATTGGAAGTCGGATTTTCTATTTTGGCATTATGCTTTATTTCTTTAGACAAAATGAAATTGTTCCATTATAGCAAATAGAAGCTTGATAATGGTTTGATTTGGGTTTTAATTGGAATGCTGTTCTCAGAATATTTTACCATTTCTGTCGTAGTCTAGATGTTGTATTTTCAACTACAGACTGAGCTAGTTCTGGCTTACAGCCTTATGGGACTTGAGTGGTTGAAATCCCAGGAGAATTTCAAACATAGGCCCTGTCTGAGGCAGAAAGGGTGCCTGCTTTCCTGCTATCAGCTAGTGAGGAATATTTAGTTCACCACAGGTCTCCATAGAAACAAAACTCTGAAAGAAAAGTTCCCCTGAGATTTGATCTCAAGACCATTCGGATGGGTGCTTGTTTGGAGACAGGCCACTAACACTTACCACTGCTCCTTTCTCATTCCTAGTGGATTTGCCCCAAGGTGTTAAAATCATTTCTGTCTCTTTTTGTTAAGGCTTCCTCACCGCCATGAGGCAGGAAGTGACCCGCGCCCACAAAGGCTGGGCCCTGGACTCGGTGACCATCCACAATGAAGTTCTGCGGCAGACCAAGGAAGAGATCGTGTCCCCGCCTGTGGTAGGCACCGCTGAGCATGGCCAGGATGCAGACTTCAAGTTCTGCCTAATGTTGAGCTATGGGTGCCTTAGTCAAGCCTGTCAGCTCTGCCGTGAAGATCTCTTTCAATGCAGGCAGGAGACCTCAGTGCTAAAGCTTCCTCTACTTGCCAGATTGGGGATCACTCACGTTCCCTTGTAAACTCCCCAGATTGTGTTTCTTTAAAACTACAAATCATACTTGTGTTTGCTAAAAAGGATTTTCCACATGTCTCTGACTACTGCTCTGAGCTACTCACAGAACTGACAAGTATTGAGGGCAGTAGAGATTATCAAGAGTGGTGGTCCTGAATTGGGGGACAGTTCCAGCATTGTCTCTGTAAGCTGTGGATGCTGGGTGGAGGTAAAGGGCAGAGGCGCTAACATAAGCAGACACCATTGGGACCAGGGTTCAGTCATTTACCTGCTCTGTGAACTCAGGCAAGTTCCTTAACTTTCTTGAGCCTCAACTTCTTCATGTGTAAAATGAGGATCATCACTGAACCTTATGGAAGATAATTGTGAAAAGTAAATGGGATCATTTAGGTTTGGTGCTGGACCCCACAGCCATAAGTCTCTCTTTCTCTGTCGTTAATTTCCCCAGCTGTCAGATAAATGGGCTAGAGATTTTCAAGTTCTGGCCCTTACTGGCCCTTTCTAACAAGGCTCACTGTTCCCCTGTTTTCCGGCAGCATTTCCAATAGCCCTTATTTCCAGAAGCACCTTTCTCCAACAACTGCTAGATTCAAGGCAATCGAAGCATTTTCTATTCTGTGCTTCAAAATTCTTCCATTATGCAATTCCAAAATCACATTCATGATTTTAGGTATTTGTTGGCCCCATTTCTCGGAATTAACCAGGATTGGTATGAGTTCCCTATAGCTGTTCTAACAAAGTGCCATAGACCGAGTGGCTTAAAACAGCAACAAGCTATCTCACAGTTCAGGATGGGGGAAATCAGAAACCAAAGGTTGGTGTCTTCTGAAGACTCTGAGGGAGAATCTGTGACATGCTACTCTCGTAGCTTCCAATGGTTTCCAGCAGCCCTTGGCTTGTGGCTGCATCACTTGCATGTGTCCATTGTCCCTGTGTGGGTCTCTGTGGATGCTCTTTTCTTCTTATAAGAACACTGATTTCACGTGATTTAGGTCCCACATCAGCATAGTCTGGTCTTTACTAATTACATCTACAAAGGCCCCATTTCCAAATAATCACATTCTGAGTTTCTGGGCAGACATGAATTTTGGGGAGACATTACTTAATCTGTGACACCTTCTAACTGCAACTTTCATAGGGATTTTTCGCTCAGGTGGAGTGACTATTATTTATGTAGTGATTGTCACCCACTGACTTAAGGATAGTCACATGCCCTGATTTTATGGGATTGCCCATGGTTTTACTGTTAAACATATTCTCCAAGTTTTGTTTAAAATATGTGGCCCTTATCCTGTTAGCCCCCACTAGGGGATTCTAGAAACGATCTTGCAAGTAGTCTCAGTGTCTTTCATTATAATGTACGTTTTCTTCCCCTTCCCTTACTTTCACTGGAAATGGAAAAATGGTCACCATCTTCAACATAAATATGTCTTATGAGCTTATGTGATCTTCTCAGTCTCCCCTGTGACTCCCTTTAGCCTTTCTTTTCTTACTGAATGCATGTTCTATGGCTCCCCACTGCCTAAAAAATAGCATTCAGACTCTTCATCTTGGCATCTAGTTTCTTCCATGGTCAAGCCCTAACTTATTTTAAACCCACTGAATTCTCTGCTAAATTAAATGCTTGAGCTTTCCCACCCATCCTGCCTTTCTATGCATTGTTTCTCTTGCCTGGGTGAGCCACATTCTCTCTCTTCCCAAATGCAACCTACCCTATAGGGCCCAACTCAAGGTCATCTCCTATAAAGGACCCTGAGCTCTCTGGCCCACAGTAACCTTCACCTCCAGTCACGGTACTTACCCTAGATGCTGCTAACTGGACAGCCCCTTTACCCAGTATGTGCTGGAACTCAGTTGATGACTTTTGCTTTTTCCTCTATGTATGTTTCTCATCTCTTGAGTTAATGCTGAAGACCTATTGTGTGAAAGAGACTGGATGAGGGTTGGCAGATGCTGAACCAACTCTCTCCTCCCTGCCCACCAAGCCCACACTCACTCTACCACACCTGGCCACTGGGGGTGCCCTGCCTCCTGCTGGTTGGGCCTAGGTACCAGAATCTTACCCTGTGGCTGCAATGAAGTTAGACTCACTGGTGCAGCCTGGGATCACACATGCAGCCTGGGATCACACATAGTTCCAAATCGTGTTTCTTGCTCCCACCCCACAGAGCAACCAGCAGAGGTGATTTGGCATGGTTAGCTAAGCCTGTTGTCCTAGGAAGGTCACCCCCCACACTCAGACAACCAGTAACGGGAACATTTTTACAGCATTTGCAGTGCAAGCTGTGCTGACGGGGAAATTGGGCTCAGAATTTCACTAATGCAATGTGCCCAGTGGTGTCTTCTTTTGGTGGCATTTTCAGACTGGCGTATGTTTTCTTTCCACACTGACGGGCTTTATTACAGTAATGGACACCCCACACTCATAGCACCTGGTGTTTTGAAAATTTTGTGATTTTATGCTTGACTCTTCCAGGAAGGCGTGTACATTTATGGGCTGTACATGGATGGAGCCACCTGGGACAGACGAAATGGGAAGCTCACAGAGTCCACCCCCAAGGTGCTCTTCACGCAGCTACCAGTGCTGCACATCTTCGCCATTAATTCCACAGCACCCAAGGACCCCAAGTTGTACGTGTGTCCTATTTACAAGAAACCAAGACGGACTGACTTGACCTTCATCACTGTGGTCTATTTGCGAACAGTCTTGTCCCCGGATCATTGGATCCTGAGAGGGGTGGCCCTTCTGTGTGATATCAAGTAGAGTCACTTCCACTCCCAGTTCCCTAAGGGCATGAAGATGGCCAGCACTGTGAAGGAACTTGACACTGTGCCTGCTTTCTCCTTAATGATTACTGTTTCTACATTAAAAATTGACATTTTACAATCTTTTGCATGTGTTTTTCCCTGTTGTATCAATATTCAAAAAGGCAATTCTAAAGTGATGCTTTTTTATTCCAGGCAGTCCTATCCCAGGCATACATACTCACAAACGCACACATACATGCACATACGCACACATGCGCACACACACGATAACAACCTTTTTCAAGCTAAAACACTTTAGAAGGTTTACAGTTTTAAAAAACCGAGACATCGTGTTGAGGCATTCTAGAAAGGAGCCTAATACAAACTTTTCTCTCAAATGAAAACCAGTTTCCCTGGAATAAAATCAAACCATGTCTCTGTGTGTGTGCTGATGTGTTATCCTTTGTCCATATGTGTTTGGTCTTCTGTCTGAGCTTGTCCAATGAAAACTGGAGGACTCAAGTCAAAGTCCTTAGTAGTTACTGCAGTGTGGTATCATGTTTTGGAGGCAGACTATCCACCGGGATGGCTGCTCTTGTTATTTGTGTTAATTTTATTTAATGTTATTTTTTAAATGCTCTGGAAACCCAAAGAACTCTGAGTCTCTATCTCACCACCCCGCCCTCTCCCCAGCTCTGCAGGAGATAATGAAACACACATTTCTAGACAGCAAATGGAGAAGGCAAAACAAACTCCATCAAATAAAATTAGGTTACATGCTGAATGCCTTAAAAAGCAAAGTCTTTTAAAAGTGAAGCTATTTCTTTCTCTGTAGCCGGTTTGAAACTCAGTACGAACCTTTATTTCCTGCTAAAGGAAATTGTCAATTTAACAAAACAGATGGGGTCCTGTATTGAATGCTCCATGAAGCTTCGGGATAGTGAAGAAGTGTCTCTACTGATCTTCTAGAATCTTCTTGCCTGCCCTCAGCTAAATCCACAAGCTCCATTACCTCTATTTTGAATAAGGGAAGTATTTCAAGTTTCCTTGCACCCCTCTCATCCTCTTGTCATTCTAATCAGGAATGCTTATGATAAACAGAGCTGATCAAACAATGGTCCAAGTGAGTTGGACAGGGAAGATGCCCAGGAAATTCCAACATGGTCTTATGCACTTGCCAACAGTAAAAAATAGGTTAGGACATGCAAATTGTAATAGTAGCTGCTGGTATGCTCCTGATATTGATTCAGTATCAAAGATGTAGAACCTTCCAGGGCAATCTAAAAACTAAAGTAATGAAAACACTGGCCCAAGTGTTTTAGCACTTTGGTCGGTGACTGGCACATGAAAGGAAAAGGTAGTGATCTCTGGAAAGAAAGTGCTCCCAAATTGGGGCTAGAATTTGAAAGCACCTGCTACTCAAAGTGAGCGCAGAGGAAGTGAAATACATTCAAGCAAGTAGGCCTTGTTTGCAAACTAGGACACTTGAAAGCAGACTTCATAGTCGAAGTCTCCTGCTATCATAATCAGTTTTCAGAGGATGACAACTAATCCAATGTTCTCTGTGACTTGAATATCTTATGGAAAATTTGGGAAAGAGGTGGAAAAGATGTGAATCTAATCAAAGTCATAGATCAAACTATTTAAAGTCACATGCATTCAGATCCTTCCCTGGGAACTCCCCACTGCTGCTGATTATTTTTGTTCTATATCAACAACACAGAGAGAGATGGATGTTGATGGTCCTCCCTAGGATTGTACACCTGGTATCCAAGCAGTCTCTGAAAATGGCTGCCTTAATGGGATATTTCTGAGCTCTCCCTCATTTTGCAGAGTTGGCTAGGACCCAGTTCTGTTTCCTTAACATCACTAAATGGTTTCCTTAGGCATTCTGAACCATTGAACTTCCATAGACACATAACCATTTACTCGGCAAAATTGTTGCTCTTTCACTAATTACATAATTTGCCACACTTGAGTGAGGGAGACCTGGTGAGAATAAAAGAGAAAAGGATTGGGGACAAGATGGTAGAGCCAGCTGAAGCTGGGAGAGAGGCAAAGTAATTTTTTCTCATCCTTGGAAAATCTGTCCACATATTCTCGTTTTGGTCTTGACAAAATAAGCAATGAGATTTATACCATTGTTGATTTAAAATGCTATTTTCATTTGGGCTTTGCATAAAAATAAGACCAAAAGTATTAAAGACTTGAATGGAGACCTGAAATCATAAAATGCTTGGAAGAAAACAGGGGATAAGCTCATCTACATAGGTCTCAGAGACATTTCTTAGATTCATCTTCAAGGGCAAGGGAAACAGAAACAAAATATGCAAATGGGACTACAACTAAAAAACTTCTGCACAGCAAAATAAACCATGACAAATACAGAAAGGCAACCGATTGGGGGAAGATACTCATAATGCATACATCTGACAAGGGATTGACATGTAATATATATATATTTTTTTAAATATATATATATATATATATAAAGAACTCATGCAACTTAACAATGATAAAGACAACCAATCAAAAAGTGGGCAGTGGATGTAAATAAGCACTCCTCCAAAGAAGACCCACAGATGACCAACAGGCACATGAAAAAATACTCATCATTTATTAGAAAGAATCACAATGAGATCTAACATCTCACACTTGTGGAGAATGACTATCAAGTGTTAACAAGGAGTTGAGGGTAGGGAGTATGTGTGGGGAAAGGAACCTTCACACATTGTTGGTAGGAATGTAAATTTTGAAGCAACAGGGGCAAACAGGGTGACAGTCCCTCAAACAATTAAAATGATCCTATAACTCCACTTCTAATAACATGAAAATACTAATTAAAAAAAGATATTTGCACCCCTATGTTCATTCAGCACTATTCACAAGCAACCAAGTGCCCAAGGACAAGTGAACTGATTGATAAAGGATGTGGTGTATATATAATACACAATGGCGTACAATTCAGCTACTAAAAAGATGAAAGAAGATCTTGTCACTTGTAAAAACATGGCTGGACCTTATACAGATTATGCTACCATAAGTTAGAAAGAGAAAGACAAGTATCACAGGAGTCTACTCATGCATTCAATGCAAAGAAACAAAACAAATGAACTAACCAGATAAAAACAAGTTCTCAAATTCTGACAATAGTGACAGTTACCAAAGGGAAAGAAGATGTGGTGGGAAGAACAGCAAGAGGGGCTTGATAGGATGGTGCTGGAGACCTTTCCTGGTGAGTGTGATGTGGTATAGACATTTGTAAAGGTGTGAAGCTATACTTTTGAAAGTTACAGTGTTGAAAAGCAATGTAGCATCAATTTTAAAAAAGACCAAAAAAGGACCATCTAATGATATATCTTTTAGAAGGGGTTGGCCTTGTGGGTGAACACTACTCTCTACCACCAAAGAAACCTCAGACCATTAGAGGACTCATCTGCAATATGAGATCCAAGGACATGGATTTAAAACACAAAGGAGAATGGTCAAAGAAACCCAGGCTTGAGGAATGAACTTGAAAACAAAGTTCACCTTAGTCTAGGTCAGTCCATAGGTGGTTCCCAGAGAGATGAATGTGTTTTAAGGAAGGTAACAGCAGCCAGTTTATAAGTGGTTCCCAGTACATGGAAGTGTTTTAAGGAAGGGAATAGCATAAGGGAGAGAACAGTATAAAGGTGAGGAACTACAAGATTACAAGGCATAGCCAGAGACCAAGGCCAAACCACAAGGTCCCCTTTTCCAGAGTCTTCATGAGTTTCTATTGACTGAAATCTGCATTCCATTAACCAAAGCACACCCTCCCCCTTATATGCCCCCCCCCCTGAACTGACCTAAAATTACAGCTCTGGCTTGTCACTCATCTCATCAATCAATTGACTGAATTGCTTCTGCCATTAGACTATTTGGTGTTTCTTGAACATCACACATACTTTCATCCTCAAGTTGTTTCTTTATCAAGGAACATTCTCCAGTATGGAACAAGTGGAACTTTGAAAACCACAGGCACTGTAAATATACAGCCATTTTTGGAAAGCAGGATAAGAAGAGGATGGGATCATGAGAGAAGACAATGGGACTGGAAATAAAGTTATGAGTTCCAAGTCATTGGAAAGATGTTGGGCAGGAAGGGTTGAAAGAGAATGTAGTTTATACTACAGTGAATCTAATTGGGTGTTTCTCTTGTCAATATAGTTTGGGGAATGAGCTTTTTCCTAGTCAAATGCTTGTAAATAATGGCTAGAGTCTCTGAAGACTCAAAGATTTGTCTGTTCAACATCACTCACAGTGAGATCTGTAACTTCATGACACAGTGTTACCGACACCATGCACTTGACATGAATGAACTTACATCATTTTTTTACCAACCCTGTGAAATCAACATGGGTATTATTGTATGTTCATTTCACAGATGAGGAAACTAAAGCACAATGAAACTCAATAACTTGCCCAAGTTCTCACAGGAAGGAACAGAGCTGGAATTGGAATTCAAACTGAAGGTTTCCATGCTCTGATGTGCTCTGCAAGTGATACTGGGTTTTTTCAAAAGTCAACATCTGTTAGCATAAACTTCTACAAAGCAAAATTATGCATAGAATATGTCTATGATTATCTGACTTATTAATCTGAACAACTTTGCTCATCCGAATAGAAAGAATGAAGTGCCTAGGAGAGAAGCTTGGGCAACATCAGCCCTTGGACAGCATGCAGACAAATCCTCACTTAAAATTCAGGAATTTGGGAGGAAAATCATAGGTTCATTTAAAATGGAATCTCTGGGTTTTCTTAAACATTCTAGGCCTGCAGATGCATCATATGTTACCTGGAAGGAGTTTGGCTGGAGAAAGTACCCTAGACTCCAAGTGGAGAAGACACAGGATTGAGCCCTGGCCATTGTACTATGCTGGGTAACTTCCTTGGCAACATACAAAAGAAGAATATAGAACTATGATGTTATTTTGAAGGACACAATTCAGCAAAGTATGAAAGAGAAATAAAGTGTGAAAAACAATCCATTCATCTAAATAAAAAAATTAGGGAACCATGGAATTCTTTTTCATTTAGAAGTTCAAAAGCCGGCTAAAGGGGGAGGGGAAGGAGCCGCACCTGGCGTAACCACACTGCCGACCCCAAAGTCCCGGGAGTGGACTGAGATTCTCTCGGGGATGGGAGTCACCTGCAGAGGGGACTCCAACCCGCCTGAAAGGAGCAGCTAGCGCGCCAGCACCTGGGGGAGGAGACCATGCGAGACAGGAGATGGGCTCCCTACCTGCAACAGCCTGTGGCGTCTCACGGTCGTCAGGCCCCAAAGCCCAAAAGCGCCGCTACGCGGCACCGGCGCAAACTCAGAACACAAGGACATTCACTACAAAAAGCACATAAGCAGCAGTAAATACGGCTATATAGGCTACAACATGCCTACTACTAGAGCGGTAGTCACCCAATACGTAGAGCAGATCCGAAAGGAAAACACAGGAAAAAGGAAGAACACAAACACTCAAGCAAGCCCTAAGAAAAATAACTCACCACCTAAGGATAAACAATTTGAAAAAACCAACATGGAAGACATCGAAGAAATGCTCCATTTGTCAGACAAAGAATTCAGAATCAACGTGATAAAAGCACTCAAAGAGGCCAAGGAAGAGGGGGAACAAAGGGAAAGCAAAAGAAGAGAAGCTCTCAATGAATTAAGAGAAATAGCAGAAAAATATAAAAAAGAATGCAGCAAAATGAACAATATCATCAACGAACAGAAAAATGAAATCAAAACCCTAAATAAGAAACTGCAGGAGATGCAAGGCATAAGAGGAACAACAGAAGAACTCAAAAAATGCAGGGAAGAGTCAGGAAAGCAGACTAGAAGAAATAGAAGAAAGAATCAGCACACTAGAAGATACAGAAGTAGAAAGAATGAAGAAAGAGAGAGAGAAAAGCAAAGTAAGAAAACAGAAGAAATAATCAGAGCTCTTTCAGATACACTAAAGAAAACAAATATAAGAGTAATTGGAATACCAGAAGGTGAAGAGAAAGAAATAGGACCTGAAAGGCTCTTCAATGAAATAATGGAGGAAAACTTCCCAAACCTGAAGAAAGAAATGAAATTAGACATACAATAAGCAAAAAGGACACCAAACTACTTTAATGAAAGAAGAAACACAGCAAGACACATCATAGTAA
>PVHY01025359.1:0-18519 GCA_004024945.1 Uropsilus gracilis
CCTGGGGGGTCCCCCTCCATAATTGCACAGATGCCATCGATTCTCCCTGCGGATACACGGACACAGCCTCCCCGTGGACTACAGCCCTGTGCTGCTCCCCAATTCCTCCTGTGATGGCTGGGGGCACCCCACAGCTCTCAGAGGGTTACAGCTCCTCCAGAGACCAGAGCCTCACTGGACCCCAGTCTGCACAGCACCCATGGGGCTCCGGGCATGAGGAGCAAGGAGGATCATGGGGCTCCAGGCATGAGGAGCAAGGAGCATCATGGGGCAGGCACTGGGTGCCATATCCTCATCTGGGAGAAGCCCGCGTTGTGACTCTACTGTCACTGATATCATTCCTGCTGGTGTTTTTGGAGATGGGACCTGGCAGAGACCAGGTCTGTGGTGCGTCCTGGGTCCTGGGTGGTCTGGCTGACCGGGGTGGTATCTCCTGGAGGTACTTGCCACTCTCTGAGGTAAACACCCAATCAGTTCTCTCTTCAGGGCTGAACCCTGAGCTGCTCCCCAGGACCTACAGTGACCCTGAGACCCACGTGATTGGGCGGTGGGCAGAGCAGCCCTCCTTGGCGGTCAGGGATGTTTTCTCTCCGGCATGGGGGGTGGTCTCCCACCATCCCAGGCTCCTGACACCCCTTCTTTGCCAGGGGCCTTGTGCCCATCTCCCAACCTTGTTGGGGCAGTGACTGCTCCTCCCATTCAGGAGACAGAGGAACTTGTGTGGATTCCCACAGCCCAGCTGACTCAAGTGTTGCTGGTGGCATCACAGATGACTCGTATCCTGCCTGCTGGGACGTTTTCTGATGGAGACGCAGTAGGGGCTTGTTCCTGCTCACTGTTGGCCCATCAGAGGGGACCCCCCAACTGTCAGAAGAGACTCTCTGTAGGGACAGCAGAGGACAAGCGATGGCCATGGTGCTGGTCAGGCTCAGTTCCTTGAACCCTGCACCCCACTGCTCTGTCCAGTTAGTGTGGCTGGCAGATGGCAGATGAGCCAGGACTGGGGCATCTGATGTGGAGTTGTTGATGTTGGGCTTGCACACAACAAGGTGGCCACGCCCAAGGATGAACACCCAAGGGAGCAGGGGCAGGTTCTTTCTCTACCTGACAAGTCCTGTGGGGTTGCTGTTATAGATCCAAACAATCACAAATTCTATTCAGTTTCACAAGGCATAAGACAGAGACTCCATGTCTTAATAGAAAGAGTAACACGGTCAGATGGTAAGAGGAATAACACAGAAGACTTTGCTGTAGCCACATATGGAGAATACAAGGTGCCATGTTAATGCGCACACACAGGTGCCATATTAATTAATGAGTTCCAGAGGAAAAGCTGAAATTAACATTACCTCCACAACACACCCATATTGCTGAAGGCATCTTCTGAGTCACGTTCTCACCGTCTCAGATACCTTGCCCTTTGCTTCTTACCTTCTTATTTGCTCTTCACACTGCTTTTGTAGTCATGCAATTGTCCTTTCCCTTTATTCCTGTGGCCTATCAGCACCGTTCAGTGTTACCCATTTAATTTCACTACTTAATTGATCTGTGTAGCTTTTCTTCAAGTTTTCTTCCTCTTGTTTCAGCCTTTTCTCTTTGTCCTTGGATACCACATTAGAAAACAGCTTCTCCCTCCCCATTCACTTCACCATCTTGTCTATCAGCCCCATCAGCTCCTGCTCTTGCTCTTCCTTCTCAGCCTCCCCTGCTCTGTTGTTGAAGGCGCAGCAGCGGCTCCCACACTCCTGGGTGAGGCTTCTTTGAGTCACAGACTCTGCTATAAATTCCCTGAGGCTGCGATTCCCCAATTCATGCTTCATGGCAGACTTTCCAAAGACATTCTTCATCATCTCCATGGTTTTCTGGTCCTCTTCCATGATGTGGCCTAGCTGTACCACTAGGATGATGATGTGGGGCTCCTGTGAGGACTCCAGGATGCATCTGCTGATCTCTCTACAGGTGGTGTCCAGGGTCTCCTTGGTGTCAAAGAGCCCGCGGGTGTCAACCACAAGAAGCTTCCTCCGCCACCAGTCTCGGGATGCTGCCTGGCAGGTCTTGGTAACAGCGTGGGCAGCAATTTTAAATTGCCAGATTGCAGATAGAGTCACAGATTATCCCCAGTTCTGTACCATCTCTGTGGCTTGTGGATTTGAATTCTTCCCATCAAAATGCTGATCTTTGTCTCTAAGCCTTGAATCTGGTTGGATCATGTGATTTGCAATAAGATAGCTAGCTAATGATGAGCAGAAATAAGGGAGTGCTTCTGCAATGTATCTTGCCTTCTCTTTCTACTCTTCAGAAGCCTGCAGCTAACTTTCCTGTGTAGAGTGGTACTTAGTGTACTAGATGAAGAGGGGTTCAGGCCCAGTCCTACCAGGCCTACCCTGACTCCTGGGCTTTTCAAGAACTTGCTCACTACCAGCTTTGCCCATTAAGTTCTTCAAGTCTACCCAGTTGCCTACTGAAACTGATCACCACAAATCCATGGACCAGTTCCACTGAGTTAAGAGACCAAATTTCCAAGACAGCTCACACAGGTCACAAGTTTCTCCAACATGGGCTCCTCACTGGCCTGGACTGAGGATGGAAGCTCACAGCTTGGCTTCCTTCCCTGTTCTGCTGCCTCATATGGCAGCGACAGCTCTGAGATCTCCAGCCTCCCTGCTGCTCCTCTCTGTATCTTCCCTCTCAGTTTTCCTCTGTTCTCTTGTTTCTTCCCTTCTCTTCTGTTCTCTACTCTTTCCCTGTCCTTTTCTCTGTCCCCTCCCTGATCCTTTAATCCTCTTTTCTCTCAAGAAGGCTTAACTTCCTTTCTCCAAGTCTCCACCCACCAATAATAGCTAATAATAGCTTAGCTATTTTAATGCATCAACACCAGTACTGGGGGCCACAGCCCCCTAACATAAGGCCTGCCAGGCCACGCAGCCAGCTCCAGGCCTACAACAGCAAGGGACTCAAAAGCGGGGACATTTTCCCAGAAAAGCATGGGTAATAGATTTTACTAGAGTCACGCCAAAAAAGTTCGGGTATAGGTACCTCTTAGTTATGGTAGACACTTTTTCAGGGTGGACAGAGGTATTTGCAACTAAAAATGAAACCGCCCTTACTGTGAAAAAAAGCTGTTAAAAAAATTTGTTCTTTGGTATGGTGTCCTAAAATTTATGGACACAGACAATGGGCCTGTGTCTGTAACCCAAGTTATCCAAAAATTAGCTCAATTAGGCACACAGTGGAAAATCCACTGTGCCTATCATCCACAGAGTTCCAGAGTTCAGCACAGGTAGAAAAGATGAACAGGACCTTAAAAGAAACATTAACAAAATTATGTCTGGAAACTGGTGGAGATTGGATGGTGTTCCTTCCCTATGCCCTGTTTTGTGTCAGAAATACACCTTATATGGGGGAGATTTACACCTTTTGAAATGATGTTTGGTAGACTGCTTCCCATTGTTGCCAATGCTGAACTTCACTGAAGCCTGTTGGCTCTGCCTTCTAGCACCTCCTCCCTATTATGAAGCCTTAGCTATCTCTAACACCTCTATTAGTGGAGTCACCCCACAAAGTTGCCGATGGTCAAGACTATCTAATGGAGGTTTAACACTTTCTGCAGTTCAAGGTACAGGTATTTGCATATCAGCTTCTAGCCCCACGGCAGCTCCCTGCAATAGTAGCATTTCCATTGTCAGTAATAATACTCTCTATTATTCTGCCCCTGATAATGCTTGGTGGGTCTGCAACACCTCAGGATAACATCTTGTGTTTCAGGTACAGTGTTAAGCCATAACAAAGAACGGCGTCTCTTGGTCTACATTCTTTCCAAACTTAGCTACCACACTAATGAGCAGTTCCTTTCTAGTGTAGAGCGCAGAAAATACAGTGCCCATCTGCTGCAGCCTTGTGCCATTGGTGCTGTTATTACCCTTGCAGAAGCAGGCACTGGATTATGAAGCACTGCCCTAGCTACCCAAAGTTCTTCCCTGAGCACCCTAAGGGTTGCTATAGATGAATATCTAGAGAGAGTTGAGGCCTCTATTTCCAGCCTTGAAAAATCCCTCTCTTCTTCTCTCTGAAGTGGTCCTTCAAAATCGCCACAGGTTAGACCTACTGTTCCTGCAACAAGAAGGCTTTTGTGCAGCCTTAACCAAAGAGTGCTGTTTTTACATAGAACACACAGGAGTAGTAAGAGATTCTATGGCCAAGGTTTGAGAAGGGTTAGCAAAATGGAAAAAAAGAGCAAGAGGCCCAAGAAAACTGGTTTAAGTCCTGGTTTAATACTTCCCCTTGGCTCACAACTCTTGTCAGCCTTAGCAGTTCCCTTAGTTTTGCTCTTGCTAATGCTCACTTTTGGCCCTTTTGGAATTCAGGATGTTTTGCTTGCTTTTGTGCACGATAGGTTTAATGTAGTTCACACTTTAGTTTTAAGGCAGCAATACCAACAATTGTCACAAAATGAAAATACTGATATATATTATCAGCTGTGAGTGCTCACAGTTTTGCACAAAGTAAGGGGGGAATATTAAAGTTGGAAAATGTAGAAAAATTATTGCTCAAGGCGTAGAGGTCAAAAATGCCAACTATGTCAAGGCTGATACCATAAAAGGAGAACAAACAGACTCAGAAACTAAAGCCCAGAACCAGGTAACTGCCCCCGTACCAGGTGATTATCTGGTGTTTGCCTCAAGGTCTTAACTATGTTAAAACATCTGTGTAGAAATTTCCCCAAAGTTGCCTGTAAAAGTATAAAAACCCCGCTCTCCTGAGAGTCGGAGTCCTTCCCTCCAAGGTACTGCTGCTGTGTCGGTGAGTGCCGGGTTTGGACCCCAGCTCAAACTGGAAATAAAGGCTTTTTATTCTTGCATCTCTCGTGGTCTTGTGTTCTATATGACGCTAAGAGGATCCTGAACTGTAACATTAGGAACAGAGAGAACCCACACCTTTGGTTCCATTTCTCTTCACAAGCAGACCAAGAACCTCTCTTTATGGAAGGCCAGCTCAGTCTTAGTCCTTCACTTTCACTTCTCAGACTGTGGGTCTTTGGGCATGAGAGGACCCCATGAAGACCATCTAAGCCACTTTCAATCAGAGAGTGGTGTGATGGCACTGACTTGGCCTCTGATCCCTGATGTGGTCTCCACTACATCTTTACTTAGAGGTCCTGGACTTGTGGTAAACATGTGCAATTTGACCTTGTTCAACTTGCATTTATGTGTATATTTTCCTCCAGAATCCTGGAGAGGAAAAGGGACTTTGTAGCCTATATCCAGCAGATACCATTTGCATGAGGCAAAATGGCTCTGTCATGCTGACCCTCCAGACCTGGGAGGGATTCCTAGATCCTCACCCAAGCCTCTGGCAACATGAGCCAGTTAGCTGGAACAAGCTGCCACTGCTGGGAGGCAGGGGTTATGGGCCAAGGGTCATGGTGTGCTTCATCAGACACCAGACTGCCCGCTAGGCTCTGACAATCCCTGTCAGGAATGGAAAGAGGAAGAGGACCCAGATGCCCATCCGAAGGCCAAGGAGTCAGGATGTTTTGCGAAAGACGGGGCAGAGACAGAACTCCAGGAAGATCCCCTCAGGCAAAGAGGCTGCTGTGTGGAGACAGGTTTTGGAATGGATAGGGCTTGGGGCCTTTGGAGTCCAGGCACTGACATCCCCTAATCTGGTTTCTGGTACAGTTTCTGGTCTTCAATTTCCCTTTTCCCAACCAGCGGGCAACCTATGGGCCGAACAATACCAAGAGAATATGATAATTGGCCCTCCGTTAGGCTAATGGCCAGTCAGTTAATGGCCAATCCTAGCAAACTCAGAGTCCTCCTTCCTGATGCACTAGTTACCAGCTGGTCAGACAGCCAAGCCAGGAAGAAGCTATAAACTGAAATGTTAAATGATGGTATTGTGCAAGATTGCCCATTGATTCCCCACCTGGGTTCAGAGTCCATTACACCAAAGATAGGCTCCAGGGGTGGTTTCTGGTCTTCTGTTTACAAGCACCCTGGGACTGTAAAGATAGCTACAGGGTGTGATAAGCTGGTTTACTGAAAATAAAAGGTTGATTAAAGGGTACAATGTAACTGTATTCTCAATATCACCCTAAAGATTAAGTGTTGAAGCTGGCTCCTTATAGCTGGGGGTGTGGTGTCCCTGGAATTGCGCAGCCACCCCAGGCCTGTAGGTTCTCTGCTGATTCAGGAGTTTGGAGGAAGAATCTTAGAGCCTTTGTTGTATGGAACATGCTAAGGCAGGGGACCATGTACACAGGTAGACAGAGAGAGACCCAAGGACAGAGAGGCAGAACAGCAACTGAACTTCTTAGCCCCATTTGTACCCTTCAGTGCCCATAGCCACACAGCAAGGGATACATGGTTGCAGATGCAAGGCCCTTCTTTTCTTTCCTAACATCTCAAGGTATGGGGCTGTCCCTGAGTGGAAGGCGGGAAATAGTCAGAATTTCACGCATTTTCCTTACAACTGGGCATGCGAGGGCTGTGAGGTTGAAAGGAAACTGTGAGGGCTAAGAGGTTGAGTGTGCTATGTTTGTGGAGCTCAGTCGTTCCAGTGTGGCGGGTTCCATCATCTGCCCTTGATCACCACGAGGCCATTTCCTCTCTTCCATTCCAAGCATAGGGCACTCAGCTTGAAGTCCCTGTCAGGTGTGGTCCTGGCCCTCAGAGCAGCCACCCCTGGGAACCTGTTAGGTGCTCAGGCTCCTCCCTGCTCCCTCCAAATCAGTCACTTTGTGTTAACTGACCTCCCTGGTAGCGTGGACAGAGCTAAAGCACCTCAAATACTGAGGAACACTTTGAGCCTCTAGTATTAGAAAGAATCTTGTGGAAAGATGTCAACTTTGTGTAGCCTCCTCAGAGGGACTGTCTATTGCCTAGCACTTCTGCAAGCTGCATAGCAAGGCCCAGCTGTCATTCGCTGGTGGCTATCCCTTTTCACAGCAGAGATAAAAACAGTAAAAATAAAAGACCTTGATACTTAAAGCAGAGGGATGAAGTCCCTCTTCCTCTTATGGGGAAAAGAAACAGAGATAAGGTGGGAAAGTGAAGCAACTAGCTGTATGTCCCTCATCATCTCATCTCCCAGTTCAGGGAGGGAGGATGGACTAGAGAGTTGAGTTCCACTCACTCTCTGAGTTGTGGTCTAGGGGTCCTCAGAGGAAAGTCACTGAAATGGGGTGCCCCTCATGTGGTTTTCGTTTCAGGGATGGGAACGCCAGCAGGCTCCATCAGGTTAGGGAGCTCTCCCATGTGCCATTCCTAACACTTTACCCCAAGCGTGTGGAGGGTATTTCCTGTGTTGTCACGCTCTCTGCTATCCTGGAAGCAGACTACTGCTCTGGGGTTTGGTTTCCCTCTGCATCTGGTGGTCCATGTGTGGGTAGACAGGAGCGTAGAATCATGGGAACTTTGGCTGGAGGATTGTCACAAGTGTCCACCCAGCGGGTAAGAGGGAGGCCCCTGGGGGCCGGTGGGGAGCAGGCGCCTTGCTTTTTTGGCATAACTCTGCTACCTGCCCCATCGCCTCTGTCCCTCCTCCTCAGGAACAGATCTAGAAGTGCTTGTGAAGCCATGTGCCTGTGAGACACTAAGACACTCCGTGTGTGAGAAGCTCCGGGGACCACACGGTCGGGAATAGAAGCACAAGTGCCCTGGATGGTCTGGGTCAGCTCTGCTTCGTTAGGAAATTCCATTCAGTTGTCCTCATGCTTTCTGACTTCCCTTTGCCTGTAGCCCAGACGCAGTTCTGACGGGAAAGTGGCCATCGTGCCTTTTTATGCTCACAGCTACTTGCAAAGCACAGGGCCAGAGGAGCCAGAAACAGTCACAGTCTGCAGACACTCTTGTCAGCCCCGAGCTCACTGCCAGGAAACTCCTTGAATCAAATCGAAGCCCATGTCAATTAAGCTACTGAGTGAAGATGCTTACCTGCAGAGCTCAACACCCTCTCTAGTGCATATCCCAGGGCTAGAGAGTCAGCCAGAGCAGCACAAGGGATTTGGGCCCTCAGAGGCTGAGCTGCAGGAACCCGGGGGAAGTGTTCCTGGGCTGAAGCCATGGCACCACCATGGGCAGTGTATTTGTTCATAAAATTTAGGCATTGTCATGAGCTGTGTCTGGAGGTAAAAGATGGCTTAAACAGCATAAGAGTACCTCCTTCTTTTGCTTTGTTGCAAATCCCAGGTGGGGAAGAGAAAATTAATTCCCCAAAAGAGAGAAGTTGGAGTCTCTGCTTTTTAGAAGGGGAGAAGAGAGAGAGAAAAACTAGAATAGAAAAACAGACAAGTTGAGACTGGGAGACAGAGAGACTTTTGGGGAGAGGAGAGACATGAGAATGGCAGGTGGGTAAAGAGTAGCTCAAGTGACCAGGCTGGGCAGAAGCCCCTGGAAGAGTGAGCTGCTGGTGGCAAGGAGCCATGGTGGCTAGTAGAAGAATGGCCGGTGTGGAGAGTGTGGCACCACAGCAAGATGATATGGAAAGCTGATACGTGGAGATAGTCAGGGATTTGGAAAGCTGATTTTCTCATCAGCTGAAGAATTTTGAAGAGCCTTGGAGAGGCAGAGCAGCTCTGAACACTGGAGGGAGAAGAAACAAAGAGAAGATGCTGGAGAAAGACTCGACTTTGCAGGATGCCTGTCTCAGGTTTGGAGGGGCAAAGGGACACCATTATGGACATGTGTCTTTGGGACCTTTGAGATTGAGAATGGTGACTGGGGTAAGAAAACTGACCCCTTGCGCCTTAAGACTTTTTATTAATTTTCCTTATAAATAAAACCTTATTGTAAAATTGCGTTTGACTGGCAACTGCTACTCACGGGTGGTATGAACCCGCGGGAACCTGGGTGAGAGAAACCACACTTTACAAGTGCCATTTATTTTCCTGTGGCTTGTTGGTTGGAGGCTTCTGCCCTTTCTGGGATCCTCTGATCTACAGCCAGTTGATTAGCATCTTCACTGTTCACCTACTATTGGTATGCAAAAATCAGCTATCAGCTTTTCTCAGCTCTCTCCCCCTCTCTGGAACCTAAAAAAAGAAAAACTTAAAAACAGTTTAAACTCTAGACTAGTTTACCTCAGTTTGTCCTCTTTAAAACTTTCGTGAGTTCTTTCCACCATCCCCAGCCTTCTCACCAAAATCCCAAGCCAAAGCAAGCAAGACTTTCAGAGTGCAGACTAATTTATTACTAACACAGTGATTTCCTAATTACCACAAAAAGAAACATGTAAGTAAAACTCCAAATTATGTTAACATTGTCCAAAACCTTTATCAACATTGTCCAAAGCCCTTTCCCCAGATTGTCCAAAAATCCTCAGTCTCAGTTCTGATCATCTCACCAACGTCAGTCAGTCAGAGTTTATCTCCATGTGCTTGAAGATATCTTCCTTTGGCGTGCTCCGTTGGCATGCTCCAGCTCCTCCATGCTGTCTTCTCTTTGTCCTCCTCCAGGTAATAGAAAGAAGCTCTCTAGTACCAGAACCAGCAAAGTTCAGTTTCTTTTCAGGCCTGACTTTCACATGGCTGCTCCCAGACACAAGTCAAACTCAGCAAAACAAACTCCAACATGGAGTTCAAATCTCTGAACGCCTTAGCTTCCTTTAACACACACACTTCTAGCCTGGGCTAGCCAAAGGCTGCAGGCCCCAGGCCTTGGCCACATGGCCAAGCTCACATGTATCACATCTTCATCCTCCCAAGTCCCTGACCAAAAATATTCATCCCACAAATGGCCAAATCCCTCTCTGTTCCAACCGTCTTTATATATTCTTATTTCTGTTTTCCCACCTTCCAGGAACAGCTCCTTCTGAGGAGAGAATTGTGGGTACCTCTTATCTGCAGCTAGCTGGTTGAAGCTGTAGTGGTAATCAGGACTTGTGGCCAGTACTGAAGTGGAGGGTGGTCATGCGATGCTGAGTCCTTAATCTTTAGTTTCTGACACTGTTTCTGTCTGAACAGTGCTGGAGTTGAGTTGACTTACCACCCTTCTCCCAGGGGTTGGTAATCCCTCAAAGGGAAAGCCTCCCACATTGGATACCAACTCAGTGTCACCAGCTTCCCACATGGCTACCTAATTTTGAAAATGATTGTATCGTTTGGGTGCTTAATATGATTTGAAGCTGGTGTTGGAGTTAGGAAAAATAAGATGTGAAATGTAAAAGATTGAAGTCGGAGCATTCAGAAAATTATTGTTCAAAGGTCTAAGACCATAGAAACAGGAGCTGATAAAAGGGCAGAACTATGCCCAGAATTGGGTTGCTGCCCTTACCGTTACTGCCCTGACCGTAAAAGCATCAGATGATTATCTAGCACTTATGAAAATTCTTATACCAAAATATCTAGGTGAAAATTCCAAAAATGGGCCTGTAAAAAGTATAAAACCCTGCTCTCCAGAGGGTCGGGGTCCTTCCCTCCAAGGTACTACTGCTGCGTGGGTGAGTGCCGGGGTTAGAAACCAGGTCCAACTGGAAATAAAGGATTTTTGTGCTTGTATCTCTCATGGTATTGTGTCCTGTGTAAAACTGAGAGGATCCTGAACCATAACATTTGGGGGCTCGTCCAGGATCCTCCAGAATTTCATAGAACACAACACCACAGTTGTAAAGCCTATGAGGGCCCTCTCTTGCTCTTCTTCTTCTCTTGTTGGGAGCTGAGTGCCCCCCGAGCTCACTAAGACTAAGTGGCAGTGTGTCAGCGACCACACAGTCTATATTACGTGAGCAGGGCTCACCTCTGACGTGAGATGACATTGGATCCACATAATAAACCCTGACCATCTGAAAAATTTCAATTCTTATTATTTCTTTCCTTATTTTTGGATGGTCTGACATGGAATCCAGACCTGGTATTTGCAGGAGAGCTGAAAGGCCTCCCAGGCAAAGATCTGAGGGAGTCTCAGACTCTCTCCGGTCCAGGAGACGTCCTGGACGACCCTCCAGAGGATTGTCTTGTACTCGTGGAGGAAGGGTCTCTGACATGGAATCCAGAGACCAACCTAATATGAAATCCAGCCCCAATTCAGGTTTTGATTTTTTTCCCTCCCTCTTGGTAGTCTCAGTCACCAGCTGGCTTGTGTTATCTCAGTGTAATTTGTGTTTTTTTTTTTTTATCTCTTGTGTATTCTTGTTCCCCTGTATTTTCTGTTGTGTGAATACTTGTAATCTTCCTTTACAGCCATGGACAAGACCAGTCAACTCCTTTGGGGCTCATGATTAACCATTTCTCTGATGTCTGCAGGCATGCTCATACTTTGAGTCTAGATATCAAGAAAAAAAAAACCCTAATTACCCTCTGTTCTACAGAGTGACCTTTTTTACAGAAGAATCTAAGTCTTCCAATTTCATGTGGCCTCCAGGAGGCACTTTGGAGTGGGAAGTCATCCAGGAGATCAAACACCGAGTATTAAGCGGCCATCCGGATCAAGTTCCTAATATCCTCTTATGGGAGGATCTTACAGTTTGCCCGCCAGATTGACTCCAGCCTTTTGTTCCCAGGTTTGTTCAAGGGATCCATTGGGCTGCACGCATCTATGTCTCACAAACACCTGAGGCACTGGTAAAAGTTCCACCCAAGGTGCTGCTCAATTCAACCCCTATTGAACTCCTATAATCCCTAATGTCACCTCCAATGGCCCCACCACAAGTAGAGTCAGGAAGGAGGTATGCAGTTGAACCTCTACCTCCTGATCCTCTGCTGGCCTTGGGGGAGGGAGAGGGTTACAGGAAGGGGGAGGGTCAAGACCCTGAAGTGGTCCCCCCCGGACCTACCCAGAGAATGCTCCAGAGCATCCCATTAGCTCCGCTCCTGGCCCCCCTTAAGAGTTATTGGTCAGGTGGGAGAAGACGGGTTCCAGGGCTATCAACATTGGCCTTTTTCCACTTCTGACTCATATAATTGGAAACATCAGAATCCCCCTTTCTCAGAAAATCCTAGGGGACTAATCCATCTTGAGTCCATTCTTCTCATATACCAACCTACATGGGATGATTGTCAGCAACTGATGAACATTTTGTTTACCACAGAGGAGCAAGGTTGTATCTTTTTAAAAGCCTGCTACCATGTGTCAGAGGAAGATGGACAACCGACCCAAGACCCGCTGATTATTAACCAGCCTTCCCCATAGAACATCTACAATGGGATTTTACCCAACCTGAAGGTAGAGAGCATCTTTGAATCTTCCACCAGACTCTCATGGCCGGCTTACATGCTGCTGCCCAAAAAGCAAACAATTTGGATAAGGTAGTGATATCGGGTAGGAAAAACAGGCAAAACAAATAACCAAACTTGCAAAGGGGAGCAGCTGGCCCTTGTAAGCCAGCCACAAACCAGGTTTTTCCCTGGTAGCCCACGTATGCAGCAACAAGACCACATAAACTTTAAGAGGGAGGCAAAAACAAATTTACTTAATAAAAAACAAATAAGACAAGAGTCACCAAGGGGTTCAAGGAAACACCTTTAGTAATCTTACCACACAATCCAGATTCTAGTCCTAAGTGCACACGGTTTTAGCAGCCATGTGTGTCCACAAAATGGTGACTGACCCACCTTAAGCCGGATGAAGGAGTTAGATGGCGCCACTGCTCCTTCTTCAAAGACACAGCTCCACTCCCTCCAAGCCAGAAGAAGCCAAGATGGCATCGTTGATCCTTGTCCGAAAGCAGGAGATTCAAATCCAATGAGCAAATCCAGAATGGCATCGTTAATTCTTCTCCAAAAAGCACAGCTCCAGCATTCTTTCAGCTCCAACTGCACAGTGGTCCGGAGTCAGCAAGACTCATTCAATACAGCAACACAGCAAACACTTCAGACGTCTTACATTGAAAATGGCAACACAGCAAACTCTCCTCAGTTCTCCAGAAGACTTCCAGCTTTGCAGCTTCAAAATTAAACCAAGTTTTCAAGTACCACGTTTCAAGACAGCTCACACAGGTCACAAGTGTCTCCAACATGCTTCCCCGGGCTCCTCACCAACCCAAGCTGGGGATGAAAGCCCACAGCTTGGCTTCCTTTCCTGCCGTGCTGCCCCACAAGGCAGCAGCAGCTCTGAGGCCTCCAGCCTCCCTGCTGCTCCTCTCTGCTCCTTACTTCTCCATTCTCCTTTCTGTTTCCTTCTCTACTGTCTGTTCTTCTTCCATGTCTTTTATTCTGTCTTTATCTCTGTCCCCTCCCTGATCTTTTCTCCAGAGAAGGCTTAACTTCCCTTCTCCAAATCTCTACCCATCAATGCTAACAATAGCTATTTTAATGCATCAGCACCAGAACTGGGGTCACAGCCCCCTAACAGTATGAGATATCCATTAAGGGACCCAGAAAAGCCCTGCGGTGTTCCTAGAATGTATAATGGAAGCTTTTGGGTTATTCACACCTTTGGACTCAGAGGCAGCAGAAAGTAGGGCAGCCATCATAATGGCCTTTGTTAACTAGTCAGCACCAGATATCAGACCCCAGCTATCAGCAGAGACCCCAGCTATCAGCAGAGACTCTGCAGAGACAGTGGAAGACAAAAGATGACAGAGAGGCTGGGAAGGCCTGAAGGAGGCCCGAGGCCAGCAAGGGAATGTGAGTCAGACTCTGGGACACTCCAGACACTCCACTGTCACTGCACAGGGAGTCCAGGGAGGGTGACCTGTGCTTTAAAGGCTGGGAACAGTCAAGCTGGGAACCCTGAGGAGAGGGTGCAAATGAGCCTTCAGAAGATGAGGGAAAGAGGTCCCCAGAGAAGAGTGCCCCTGATCTGAGGGTGCAGGGGTTCAGGGCACCCCAAGGGGAAATCAAGCAAGGAACACCTCTCCCTGAACCTCTGACCCCAGGTGACCCCAGGTGGACAGTCCACTTCCATCCCAATAGGAATCAGAGTAGGAAAGCTGGGGCCCAAGCAGAGATAGTTCCTGGGTCAGAGGCTGGGGTGCGCAACCGGGGCAGGAGATGTGGCCAGAGAGATGCTGTGTCACAGGAGGACAGTTAAATGATTGTGTCCTCAAATAGAAAAAAGAGAAACACCACAGAGGGACTTCTATTTAAGGTCCACCAGCCACGGGGCTTCCAGACAGAGATCCTTGGGATTCACTAAGAAAGCTGGGAACCCCCTACCCCAACCACCACTGATGTTTCAAGAGTTTATGTGTTTCTTCTATGAGACACCTCATACATTACACCTTGTTTGTTGTAGTAATGGGGGAAAAATGAAAGAGGACTTTTTGTTTCTATGGCATAATGTGAAAATTGTGTTGAGTCTCCTCACTTCAGGCTGTAGGTTTCATGGAAGCTGGGGTTAGATAGTGGAGGGGAAGCAGGCTCCATGGTCACACACGTGGACAGACAGAACCCTCATCACCAGTGCTGAGAACATGGGGCCCAAAAGTTCTTCTCTGGATTTTCCTAGATGAGATTTGTACTCTAGACAGATTATTGCCTCTCTGGCCAAGTTTGTAAATTGCTGCATTTGCTTGTACAGAGGGGCAGGTGGGGTGGGGATTGTGGGGACTGAGACAGACAATGTTCATGGAGCCACATAACACACCATCCTAAACCTGGTGGTTCATATGAGAGCCATTTATTTTACTCATGACTCCCCACTTGGAAAGGTCTAGGGGGTGGGGGAAGTGGTGGCAGAGGTAGGGGGCTCATCGTGGCTCCTCCAGTGTCACAGGAAGGAGTCCCACGGACAGCTGGGGAATCTACTTCCATGTCCCCTTGCCTGTGCTGCAGGTGGACTCTCAGCCCTGGGATGGATCAGTGGCTGGGAGTCCTCTCCATGGGGGCTCTGGTAGCCCCCCTGGGCTTGCTCATAACATGGTGGCCAAGTGCAAGGGTGAGCACCTGAGGGAGAAGGGGCAGGATCCTTCTCTCCCTGAGTCCTGCAGTTGCTACAGCCCCTGCTGTGCATCAAGCAGCCCTAAAGTCCATCCAGCCCAAGGCAGGGACACAGACCCCACAGCTTAGTGAAGGAGAAACACAGTCAGTCAGAGTGTAAGAATAAGCAAGACAGAAGATACTGTTATTGCCTTATCTGGAAAATAAAAAACATTACATTGACGAATCATAGCAGATTAAGAAGAAAAGCTGAAATTTACATTACTACCAAAATATATATAATGTGCTTGAAAGTCTATTCTTAACCACATTTGCAATATCTTCATACGCCTTTCTTAGTTTCTTCCCTAAAATCATTTTTCAGTCTTCATATTGCTTCTGTAGCAATGCAATTTAATTTTCTTTCTTTGCATAGTTTATCAGCATCTTCCTCTCCCCCTAGTTTGTGTTAATAATTGATCAGTGTAGAGTTTTTCTTCAAGCTTTTGTTTTTCTTTTTTTTTTGGTTTCAGCTTCTTCTCTCTGTCCTTGTAGAGGCATTAGAAAAGCACACCCCCAGGTCCCCTTCCCTGTTGCTTTGCACCATCTCATCTATCAGCCCCACCAGCTCCTGCACTTGTACTTCCTGCTCAGCCTCCCCTGCTCTGTTGCTGAAGGCGCAGCAGTGTCTCCACACTCCTGGACGGGGCTTCTTAGATTCTCCTGAGACTCTTGCTATAAACTGACAAAGGCTATGATTCCCCAAACCATCCTTGCAAGTTAACAAGATGGTCATGTGCTTCCTGGCAGAACCCCTGAAGACATTCTTGATCAACTTGATGGTGTTCTGATCCTCCTAGGTTTTGTGGGTGTCAGGCCCAGCATCATGACAATGGCGTGGGGCCCCAGGAAAGACTTCAGGATTCACCTGCTGATCTCCCTACAGGTGGTGTCCAGGGTCTCCTTGGTGTCAAAGAGCCCCAGGGTATGGACCACATGAAGCCTCCTCCCTTGCCCATCCCCTGGTGCTGTCTGGCAGGTCTTGGTAACAGCATGAGTAGAAATTTTAGATTCAAATACTTCTTTCCCTCAAAGATGGTGTTTGCTGCGACACTTTTCCCACTTCTGGTTTTCCCCACAAGTATAATCCTCAGATTGCTGTCCTGACTGTGAGCCATGTTCACAAAGGAGGACCTGGAGGATGGGCACCTTCTAGGCCTTGAGGGCAAAAAGAGAGGAGAGGATCAGTGCAGGTTCTGGTTACATTTCCCCAAACCTTTTTTCTTTCTTTTCCCCTCTGAAAATGTGATCTTAAATCAGGTCAAAATGGGCAGAAGTCTCTAATGGGTTACAGGGAAAAAGTGACATTTTCAAAATGCAGCTTCCACCACCCATCTTTTTTACTAGATTTGTATCACCCATGGGTAGCAGTTGCCAGTCAAATGCAATTTAAGCATCAGGGTTTTATTTACAAGGGAAATTAGCCAGGAAAATAAAAAGTCCTCATGCCACATGTGACCAGTTATTTTACCCCAAGTACTGATTAATCCAAAGGTCCCAAACACATGTCCAAGGCACCTTGCACGGTCCAGTCATTCTTTTCTGTCTTCTTGTTGCTTCCTCTCTTTTTAGTGTTCCTGAGCTGTGGCTTCTCCAAGACTTTTTAAACTTTTCCAACAGATGCTGACGCAAAGTCAGTTTTCCAAATCTGCCGCCTTGCTATGGCTCCACACACTTCCTTTACCAGACCTGCCTTCAGCACTGTTTGGCCAAATTTACCAGACCTGCCCTCAGCAGCCCCTGGCTACCCCCTGTTCTGCCATTCTGGCAGCCAACTCCACATAGGCTACTTCTCTGCCGGCCATTATCCTGCCATGTCTCCTTGCCACCACCAGCTCAGTCTTCCAGGGGGCTTCCCCCAGCCAGGTCACATGGGTCTCCTCTATTGGTTTGCCATTCTCATCTCCCTTCTCTCTCTTCACTCATGGTTTTTAACCACCCTTTTCTTTTCATGGGTCTTTCAGACTCCACCCACCAGGCCATTTTGGTGTTCATACAATTTTCAAGTCACTACCCTATATCAATCTTGATAGTGGGTGGCATCTGCAGGATTTTTCATTACAGTAGTAGTAGATGTTGGCATTGAGGTGTGGCTTGAATAGTCCCAGAATTTGAGGTCAAGGATTTCAACTTTTGCCATGAAGTAGTTCCCATGAGATGGGCCTAGAACAGAGAAATCTGCTGAGATTGGCAACAAGTTTGCAAATGAGAATAGAAAGAGGTGCCTGAAGCTGGGGATGTTACAGGCTGGGAAAATGAGGAGAGCTCTGGATTCAGGAGATAGTGGCTGTGTAAGACTAAAGACCACCTTGACAGAGGCCTCTGCCTCTGTCAGGCCTAGGTTCCAGTTTCCTGGCTAATACTTAAGTTTCCACTTCCCAAGTCCTAGGCAGTTCCCGGAACCTTAAGGCATTGAAAAGTCCCTGAAATCGGGTCCCCTATAACACCAGAGAAACACCAGCCAATAAGAAACAACCCCGATGCTAATCATAGTCAGAAGCCAGATGCAGGCAGACCAACTGACAAAACCACACGTTCTATAAACTGTACCCTATATAAGAAATGCTTATATCCCATATCGGGGTCTGTGTCCCTCAGAGCCGCTGTTATAGGACTGGGACCCTAACTGGAGCTAGAAATAAACTCCTCTGCTTTTGCATCACAAAGTATCTCTTTGCAGGGTTCTTTGGTCTGGAATCTCAAGTCCAGACTAATAGCTGGAGAGGGGCCAGCATCTGGTTGCTGGGGAACCCCCAGATATTTTGGGGGTTCTGCTGATAGCTGGGGTCTGCTGATAGCTGGGATCTGGAGCTATCCTGACATTCCTCATTTGGAAGCTGCATGAGGTGTTTTCCCTCTGACTCAGGTAAAAGAGTCGTCATTAACCGACCTGATTCCTGTGTATCCAGAATTGTGTTGAGGATGGAGCATGCAACTGAGTGGTCAGGTCTTCTCTCCTGGTTTATATTTGGTTTTGAATATCATATAACCCTGAAGACACAGAGTAAATGACATCAGAGTCACTGATACCACCTGTCCCATAGTGAGGTGGTCAGTCAGGGGTCCTGGGAAGATGTGATGCCTGTTCTCTGGGGTGTGGTTGGAGTCTGTGCTTCCCAGGATCTGGGACATGAGGAGACCTGCTGGGCACAGGGAGATGCAGGGTTTGATGGGGGACCCTGGTGCCATGACCGTGGGTGTGGATGTATGAAACCGTGACCCCAGCATGGGCAGTGTTAAAATTTAGGCATTGTCATTAATTGTGTCTGGAAAACACAGAGGCCTGGGTAGGATAAGGGCACTTTCTTTTGCTTTGTGCAAATCCCAGGTTGGGAAGAGAAAATGTATCACCAGGAGGATGTGTATGAGGGGAAATCGAACCCTCTGCTTTTCAGAGGAAAGAAAATGATTGAAAGAAAGGAGCAGGGACTGGGAGACACAGATTTTTGGGGTGAGGAAAGATGAGAATGACTGGCCAGTAAGACTTGGAGCTTAAGTGGCCAGGTTGGGTGGAAGCCCCTCAAAGAGAGGCTTAAACAGCAAGGGTACTTTCACTTTGTTGAAAATTCCAGGTGTGGACCCTGGAGGAGAGAATGAATCACCTAGGGGGTGTGTAGAGGGAAATTGGAGCCTTTGGCTTTTAGGAGGAGGGAGGGAGGGAGGGG
>PVHY01025360.1:0-18499 GCA_004024945.1 Uropsilus gracilis
AAAAAAAAAAAAAAAAAAAGAAAAAAAAGGAAAAAAAAAAAAGGAAAAGGAGACAAGCAGCGACGAGACACCGAGCGCCCCACCCCGCCCCCAGCCCCGCCCGCCCGCCTCCCGGGCTGCCCCGCGCAGCCGCCTGCGTCACGCTCCCCCCCCCTCCGCCTCGCGGTGGAAGGCGCCGACGTGGCATTGTGACTTTCTCCCCCTCCTTTTTTTTAAGTTATTGACATCCTCACTCTCGCCCTGTATTGTTGCTCACTGGACTCCAAGACGTGGGGCTGGGCGGCGCCCCCTGTTGCCCGCCCTGGGAAGTGCCTAACCTTTTGTTTTTTGTTTTTGTTTTTTAATTTTTTTGGGAGGAAAACAAAATCAAGAAACCAGGTGTCCCTGGTACCCAGAGGCCGAGTCCCTGTTTCAGGCCTGGGGTGGGCGTGGGGGAGTGTCTGCTCCAGGTCCTCTGGGAGCCCTCGGGGGTCCAGGCTTCTCTGGGCCGCGTCTCTCGGCCAGTCTGGCCGGCCCTGAGTTTTCCTGGGGCTCCTAGGGCCTTGTCCCCAGCACTCCCCAGCCCCGGGTCACACAGCCGCCCGCACCGGTCGGAAAGTGCCCGACGGGGAGGCTTAGGATGGCGACTGGAGGGGGAGCCCCCCCACGTGACCCCCAAGGACAGAAGGCCTGCTTGACTTGGGGGTCACCTCACTTGACATTGGGGGAAGGTGGGGACTTCTTTGGAATATTCTCAGGTCTGTCCCCGAGAGGCAGAGGGAGGAGGGTGGCCGCTGGTGGCTCGGGGGTGCGGCTGCCTCCAGGCCCTCTGCCCGCGTCTCGAGCCAGCCAGCCCCTGCAGGGGAAGGAGCGTGCCCTGCGCTCCCGACCCCAAGGGCAGCGGCCCCGCCCCGGCAGCCTCTGGGTCTGGCCACGGCCACAGCCATGCACTGAGCCAGAGCCCAGGGGCCCTGGCCCCGCAGCCCTCTCCCCAGGCCCTGGGGGGGGAGACGGGCTGGGGGACGTAGACACTACAGTACGGATGACACTACGGGGTTGGCGTTGTGACCTGGGGGTTTGTTTCTGTTCTTTGCACACACGTCCTGGGAACGGACGGCCAGCGATGCCTTGGCCCCCCCCCCTCCCCGGGCTGCCCGGCGTTCGGAGGCCGCTGCTGCTGGGCTTCGCCAGCATGTCTGAGAGAACAATGGAGAAGCTCACCGCCCCGATGGCCGGTGTGCGGGGGGGAGGGGTGGGGGGGGCCTTCCTCTGCGGCCCCCCTGGAGCTTTCCCGGCACACAGGGCGGGCCCGCGGGTTCCTGGAGGAGACGGCCGGGCGGGGCTGCCTGGATGCAGGGCTGCCGCATTCCTGCCTGCTGGTTTGGGGGCCCGGCCCCTCGCCAGCCGGCGTTCCCTTGGCGGCTCACCAGGACGGCCCTAGTGTGCCAAGTGTCGTGTGTGCAGACCCTGCCGCGCGCCCTCCCCGGGGCTGATGGTGCTGCCGCAGGGCGCGCCGGGCTGGGGCCTCGGGTCTTGGGCCTCTCCAGGCGTCAGCTCCTCCCCGGGGCCCAGGTCACTAAGCGAGGACTGGACTTGGGCTCTGGCGGAGGCGGCGGCCTGAGCACCCGGGGCACCCACAGTATTAACTTCCTGGAGCGGGCGGTGCCAAGCATTCCAGAGCTTCGGCCTGGCCCTGCCAGAGCCCCACCGTCCGGAAGGGTCCTGACCAGGTCTGGGCCAGTGCCAACCGTGGTGGGCGGTCTGGGCCCTGCGCCCCCGCCGTGCGTCAGGCCGGTTGGGCTTTCGCCCGAGGACCCTCATCTCCGTGGATGCTTTCTCGCGAGCGGAGTGCCACGTCCCACGGCTCCCACTGTGCCAACCCTCAGCGGAAGCCAAGCCCGGCCCCCCAGCTGGGTCTCCCCAGAGACGTCCGAGTGCCAACGCCCCCTAGTGGCAGTGCAGGGAAGCGCGCCGGCTGCGGGTGTCCGGTGGTTCTGTATATTACTACACAGCCCTGATTTCAGACGATTTAAACCGTAAGCTATTTAAAAAAAAAAAAAGAATATTATATAAAAATGCTGTTTTTAAACCTTTTGTCATTTGAGATGCATGTACTGTGTGTGCTGGCGGATGGGGCGAGTGAGCCCAGTGCCAGCCTCCTGTGGCCGAGGCTGCCTGCGTCCAGGTGGGTGGGACCGCAGACTTCGCTCAGTGTGTCGGGGCCCTGACCCCCTAATCCAGAGATCCTGGTGGAAATTGACTTTTCATATCTTTCTCCTGAAATGAATTGTTTTAAATTGGAATAAATTTTGTTCCTAAACGCCATGGCTTATTTCCTATGCTGGCTACAGTGGGCAGGGGGAGGGGCGTAGAGGGGGACCTGAGGACCTGGCTCCTGGTGGGCAGCTCGGGAGCTGGCCCCTTCAAGCTGTGGTCTGAGCTCAGGGGAGCAACGGCCATGGCTCTCCGGGGTGACCACTTCTAGGGCCATAGCGCTGGGGTTCCTCCTCTGAGGTCCTCATTTCACCCTCGAGTTCAAGTTCATTTGTACTTGCTAGCTGGGCTAGGCTGTGAGAGGCACCCCTTTGCGGGGGTGGCGGGGAGCAGAGGAGACGGGGAGCCCAGGTTCTGGACGCAAGTCTACTCACTGGGTTGGGGGGAAGGGAAGCCGCCCTCCTCCCCCATCACTGCTGGAGCCGCCTCTGCAATCTTTCGCCTCCTTTTTCAAAAGCGTTCATTCTGGCAAGAACATAAAATGCACCGTTTTAAGTGCACAGCTCATGCATTAGCGCACACGCACACTCACACACTGGCGTGCAGCCCTCTCCACCTCCCAGCTCCAGAACTTTCTCTTTCCCGAGGGTGTTGACAGGAAACGCCTGCTCCCTGCCCTTCCCCCAGCCCCTGGCACCCACCTCCCTGCTCTGACTCCTCTAGGCCCTGCCTGCTATGAGCAGGCCTGCAGCATCTGTCTGTGACGTCACTGAGCGCCCTCCGGGAGAACGGCCCTGTCGCTGTGCCAGCGTGACCTTCCCCCGACGATGCTTCGTGGACGGACACGTTGCATCTCCGTTCACCCGTGTCCGGAAGCCTGGCTTGCTGCCCGTGTACAGCTCCTGCGTCCAAGCTACGAAGGTGGGCGTGCAGGCGTCTCAGCCCGGCTTTCAGTTCTTGCGGGCCGATACCCGGAGGTGGGATGGCGAGGACCTGCTAACTTCCGAGGACCTACCATCCGGTTTCCGTAGCGACGGTCCCGGGTCACGTTTCCAGCAGTGGACAGGCCTCCAATTTTTCGCTCTTCTCTCCCAGTGTCATTTATTCATGTATTGGTCAGTGGGCTCTGCCCGGACGCTGAGGCACTGACCACGGCGCTGGCCATGGCTCAGCCTCTGAAGAAACAGCGCAGAAGCAGCTTGAGGAGAGAGTGGCCTTCCCAAACAGGCTGTCCAGCAAGGCTTTTCTGAGCAATGACATGCAAGCAGGGAGACCGGGCGGGCAGGGGCCCTTCTGTGACCTGAGGGGAGGATTTTCCAGGCAGAGGGCACAGCCCTGCAAAGGCCATGTCTGAGGTGGTGAGGGAGCAGCAAGACGGCTGTGTGGCTGCAGCAGACAGGTGGAGGGGCACGTCATGCAGGGCTGTGGTGGTCCTCGGAAGCTTAGGCTTTCACCCCAGGAGGTGGCCGCTCTGGTCCCAGGTGGGCGGAAGAGGAGACCCGACTCGGGTGCTCACAGGCGCCTCTAGTGGCTGCTGCGTGGAGGACAGAATTGCAGGACGTGATGCCGGTGCCTGCGCTGGTCCCCTGTGAAGGAGGATGGCGTAGAGGGGGTGGCAGAAGCCAAGACCAGGGCGGACGCGTCTGCACAGGCGGGTGGGAATGGCAGTGGACCCGTTGGCAGAAGCAGAGGGCGGCATGGGGTGCCAGAGGAAGTGGGATGGCAGAGGCAGCCGGGCAGACACCGCGGGCGGACGTGGATGTCATGCCACCCAGGTCCAGCAGGTGTCGCTAGTTCCTGCTCCGACCTTCCTGTCCACGTGCGGGCTTTAAGGCTCCTTCAGGCGCCCGGGGGCGGGGCCGGGACGTGGGCAGTTCACCTCGCCCGGGTCCTGGGGTTCTGTGAAACCCAGGCGAGGAGCCGACGCGACCCTTTCTGCGCCTTGGTGAGCGCTTGTGGGGTCCCGGCTCCGGCCGAAGCTGTCTATCCAGAAAGCTGCACAATGACACTGCAAGCCCCCTTGTGACCAAAGTAGATGAATTTCCAGCCGGAAAGCGGAAATCCTTCCCTTGGTGGCGGGCTGACCTGCGTGCAGAGCATACACACCTGGCTTGTTCCACTCTGCCTGTTCTGAATAACGATGCTCGGACACGGGTGTGCACGTGGCACTTGGAATCTTTGCTCACTGTTCTTTTGTTTGGGTGCCGACCAGGCGTGGAATATCTGGATGGAGACTCTTTGGGGGTGTCATTCCACATAAATGATTCATCGGTTTCAAAAAGGAGGGGATGAACGTTGTCATCCCCAATTAGTCTTGGGCCACCGCCTCGGGGTGGGGCACGACCTTGGGTGTGGCCAAGATCAGGACGCAGGGAAGGACATCCTCCAAGCCCTCAGCAGCCAGTACCCCCACGCCTCTTGGGGTGCAGGGTCTTTGAAAAACCTACTACGCACAGCCAGCGAGGAGCGCATGCTTTCTGAGCACAAGAGCATCTTTTGGGTGAAATAAATTTCGCTTTATAAAAACTCAGCAGAGCTGGTGAAGATGAAAATTGGTGTGTGCCTTTTGGCAAAAGGTAGTTAGTATCTGGGAAGCAAACCCAGTCATTCCACAATTGGGCATCTGTCCACGGAGAGTCGCACATATGGCCACCAAAAGGTGGCCAGATGTCCAGAGCTGCCTGGGCGTCCCAGGTTCAAACTGAAATAAGCAGATGCTCATCAACAGTAGACGGATGCATAGATGGTGGACTGTCCCCCCAATGGTAGTGCCCACGGCAGTGAAACTTAATGAACTACAGCCACGTGTGACAATGGGGATTCAATGCACGAGCATATTATTGAGTGATAGAAATGTGAAATACACTGGCATTTATACTGTGCTAGTCCAGGCGTTCCCTGCTGGTCTAATGGTTGGGATTCAGCGCTCTCATATACTGTGCTATTCCAGATATATAAAGTTCAAAAATGGCCGAAATGAAACATGAGTTGTTGGGTTGCTTAGTTTGATTGTAAAGAAAAAATGACATAACAGAACAGAACTATCAGAGAATCGGTTCACCAAAATGACAAATTAATCCTAAAAGTGTATGCAGGAAATGTAAAGTCAAATAGAATGTACCTGAAAAGAGAAATAGAGAAAATCCACAATTATACTAAAAAGCTCAACACTCCTTAGTTATTGATAGAATGAGCAGATGAAAATCAACAAGACTAGAAAAGAGACAAACAGTGCTGTCAATCAGATTGATGTAAAGGATGTGCATGGGTCACTCAGCAACAACAGAATATATGTTCTTTTTAAGAATTCTTACCAAATTAAAATTTTTAAAGTTATTTAAAAACATTCTCTGACCACAACAGAGTCAAATTGGAAAACGGAATGATATCTTGAAAGTCTCCAAGTGTTTATTTGGGAGTTAGGCAACACATTGCGCAATAATCCATGGCAAAAAAGTAAATACCAGCTAGGTGTGGTGGCGCATGCCTGTAATCCAAGTGCTGGGAGGCAAGAGGCCAGGGATTGCTTGAGTTTGCATGTTTGAGACTATCCCAGGCAACATAGTGAGACCTGGTCTTGAAAAAGTAGCTGGGCACGGTGACAGGTGCCTGGAATCCCAGCTCCCTGGGAGGCTGAGGCTGGGGCTCGCTTGAGTCTATGGGATCGAGACTACCCGGGCAACATAGTGTACCTAGTCTCCAAAAAAAAAAAGAGTAAATATCAAGGGAAATTAGACAATACATTGAAAAGAATGAAAATGAAGCTATAACTCATCAAAAGTTGTGTGAGATTCAACCAACGTTTCTCTGAGGTACAATTGTGGCATTCACTGCTTTTGTTACAAAATCTCTTCTTCCACTCCAAGAAATTACAGAGGGAGGAGCAAATAAAACCCAGAGCAAGCCATGAATAATGATTAGAACAGAAATCAAGTTGAAATCAAAATCACAAAACAACATAGAAAAATCAATGAAGGTGGCTTATGTCTGTAAGCTTCAGCCTATAAAGCGACCGGGGCTAGGGATTGTGGTTCGAGTTCCGCCTAGGGTCCATAGCGAGACCTAGTTCCAAAAAATAGCTGGGCGTGGTGACGCGTGCCTGTCATCCCAGCTACCTGGGAAGCTGAGACTGGGGATTGCTTGAGTCCGTGGTACCCCGGGCAACGAGAGCCTGCGGTTCCATGGGCAAAAATAGCGAGACCTGGTCTTTAAAAAAAAAAAAAAAGAAAAATCAATGAAACCAAACTTTGGTTCTTTGGGGGAAAAAAATCAATAAATTAATAAACTTCTAGTTAAATGATTATGAAAAAAAGAGAATAAGATCAATCATCAGCAAGAGGAGGAAAGGTGGGTCACATGTGACCTTATAGAAAGGAAAAGGATCATAAGAGATTGTAGCTATATAAATTTGACACGTTAGAGAAAACGGATCAATTTCTTGAAAGACCCACGCTACCTAACTCACTCAAGTAGAAATAAATAACCTGAATAACCCTATACCTACTTAAGAAATAGAATAAGTAATTTAAAACATTAGGCTCAGAGGATTTCGTGGAATTCTACCAAATATTTGAAGAAGAAATAACAGGCTCTTCACAACCTGTTTCAGAAACTAGAAAAGAGAATACATTCGACTCATTTTATGAGGTCAACTGTATCCTAATGGCAAGGCTAAACAAAGAAATAATAAAACAAAAGCCCCCAAATGGAAAGATATCCTATGTTCATGGATTCGAAGTCTGAGTGCAGTGTTTTTCCCAAACTCAGTGCAGAATTTCAGTGCAATTCTTTCCAAACATATCTATAGATTTAATGCAATTACAACCCAAATGGGATTCTATGGACATATAGAGTCTAAAACATACGTGGAAAGTTAAAGGAACTAGAAAAACAAAATATTTAAAGAACAAAGAACAGGTCGGGCATGGTGGCTCGTGCTTGTAAGCTTCAGCCTATGAAGCGGCCGGGGCTAGGGATCACGGTTCGAGTCCCGCCTGGGGCCCGTAGCGAGACCTAGTTCCAAAAAAACAGCCGGGCATGGTGGTGCGGGCAACGAGAGCCTGCGGTTCCACAGGCAAAAATAGTGAGACCTGGTCTCAAAAAATAAATAAATAAATAAATAAATAAATAAATAAATAAATAAATAAATAAATAAATAAATAAATAAATAAATAAATAAATAAATAAATAAATAAATAAGTTAGAGCATCCCATGCTCCTGTTTTAAGTCAGGGTTCATCAGAACCAATTTGTCTCTTTCTGTGGAAAGACTGATGTACCACACGGAGTTGTCTCACATGACTATGGGGTTCTGACAAATACCAATATCTGCCCTTGATAATCTGAAAAACCAAGAGCCCTGATGGTATCGCTCCAGGCTAAGCCTGAGGGTCTGAGCATGAGTAGCAACAAGGGCATCTCTCCCACCTGCAGTTTCAAGACCGGGAAGAGCTGATGTCTCTGCTTGAGTTCAAGGACAGGAAAAACACTCACGTCTCAGCTTCCAGGCGACAGGAGTTCCTGTGACTCAGGTGTTTTGTTCTGTGTAAACCTTGAACTGGTTGGATGACGTTCACACCGGACAGAGCAATCGGTTTCACTCTGGCTACCAATTCAAGTGTGAATCTCATCTGGAAACCCCAGCCCAGACACACCAGGGTAAAGTTTGCCCAAAGGTCTGGATACTGTGCACACAAGATCAAGTTGACACATAAAACTAACCGCCCCACATGCTGTAAAAACAAGGTAATCAAGACAGTGTGTACCATGTGGAGCCCTGGAGAGGAATAGAGACTCATGACCAATATGGCCCAGTGGAGCCCTGGATAAACCAATAGGGCCAAGTGTGTTTTTGGAAAAGTGGCGAAGGCAGTTCCGTCAGGAGAGGACAGCCTTATCAATGAATGGTGTTAGAAGAACTGAATACCCATGAGCGGCAAAGGAAAGAACCTTGACTTACATAAGAACTGATGCAAAATAATTTATAGATGTGAGTGTAAAATATCACAATCAAACTCCTAGAAGAAAGCATCAAAGGGCATCTTTGTGGTCTTGGGTTTGGCAAAGCGTTCGTAGCTAGACTATCAAAACCATGATCGCTGAGGGAAATACGTGGATGGAGTCCACAGCATTGAAATTAAAAACTTTCACTCTGCAAAAGACATGGCTTAAGAGGATGTGAAGCCAGACTGCAGAATCAGAGAGAATATTTGTAAAACCACATATCCAAAAAAGGACTCGCATCCAGAATATTTAAAAGAATTCTCAATATGCAACATAGGCATCTGGCTCTTAAAACAGGGATATATTTTGAGCAATGTGTTATTAGGTGATTTCATTACTGTGTGAAATCACACATAGTAATTACACAAGCCTAGGTGATAGAACCTACCATCTAGACGACGGGGCTAATCATTGGTGAGTAGGCCCATCGGATGAAAACGTCATTAAGTAATGCATGACTGCAATAAGAACCCACTTAAAGAAATGGCAAGCCAGGAGGGGGAGGGGCAGGGGAAAAAGGAAAGTAATGGCAAGATAGCTGAACAGACGTCTCACCAAAGAAGATACATGGACCGGACTTAAATACATGGCAAAAAGATCTAACATCATGATGTGATCAGGGGATTGCTGATTAAACCCATAGAGAGCTACCATTATGCTTATGCTAGACTGGCTAAAATAAAAATATGGACAATAGCAAGTGTTGGCAAGATGCAGAACAACTGGAACTCTCCTACTGTGCTAGTGGAGATGCAAAAAGGCACAGCTGCTTGGGAAACTCCTCCACTGATTTCTTACATACAATTACCCTCTGCTCCAACCATCCCACTCGTAGGGATGTAGCCTAATGACACGAGCAAGAGTGTTCGTGTGGAACCCAAACACCCCTGTTAATGTAGCGCTCGTCACCATCACCCCAGCTGGAAACAACCGAAATGTCCTCTGGGTACGTGGATAAAAGATGACTTGCACACACACTGGAAAACTCTTTAGCAGCTGAAAAGAACCCACTCCCCACTGCATAGAGGAAAAACAGTCGTTAGACTCAGGGCTTACGTAAGGAATAATTCCATCTGTACAACAATCCTCCAAGCATCCGAAAAAGCCCCAGCAACGGCGCCATTGTGATTTATAGGAACGCCGTGAATCTGGTCATTTAGCTGACCGGACTGTGGGTCTAGCCCTTCCTGCATAGTGCCTGCTCACAGCTCCCCAAACCGTGGGGGTTCTCTCATGTTAAAGGGTGACGTTTTCAGGAAGCACCTCAGTAGGGGGGGGCTGGTTGCCAGGGGAGCCACTGTGTGACTAGAGGGTTGGAACTGCCAGACTCACCCCAACCCTCTGGGGAGGGAAGAGGGGCTGGGAGCTGAGCTAGTGAATTCAGTAGTGAATCCACCCTGTCTAGGTCATGAGGCCTCCATGAAGACCCAGAGAGAGGGACCTTAGAGAGTGTGCAGGGTAGCCGGACATGGTAGTGTGCACCTGTTGTCCAAGTGCTGGGAGGCAAGAGGCCAGGGTTTGCCTGAGTTCTGGGGTTCAAGACTACCCCGGGCAACATAGTGAGACCTGGTCTCGAAAAAGCAGCTGGGTGCAATGGTGGACGCCTGTAATCCCAGCTACCTGGGAGGCTGAGGCTGGGGAGCCCTTGAGTCCGCAGTACCCTGGGTAACTTGAGTCTGTGGTACCCTGGGTAACATAGAGAGACCTAGTCTCCAAAAGGAAAAAAAAAAAAAAAAAGGAGAGAACGTGCAGGTTGGGGGACTTGGACTTGGGGGGGTCTGGGGAGAATCGGGTACCTGGAGAGGGCATACAGGCCTTGCGTCCTCCCCCCTCCCCCCGTGCCTTGCCCCCGCGTCCCTTCCACCTGGCTGTTCCTCTTCAGTAGATCAGCAACCTGCTGTGGAGACGCGTTTCCTCATTTGTGCGCAGATTAATCAGAGCTGAAGAGAAAGTCACGGGAAGCTCTGAGTCGGAGCCCGTGGCTCAGGCCTGCGGCGAGCACGGAGGTGAGTCCCAGCGGTGGGGGGCCGCTGGCAAGGCGAGGCCAGGCGAGGCCCTTGCAGTGGACGCTGGTGCTGCCTGGTAGATGGCGTCAGATGGCTCTGACTGGAGCTGACCTCCGCGCGCTGAGAGCCGCCTGCTGGTGCGGCAGGGCCGCCCGGGGCTGGGGCTGGGGGCCTGGAGGAGTGTTTCCAGGCAGTGAAAGCGCCTTCTGTAGGCTTGGTCGTGGCTGTTTCCAGGCTGCTCTTTAGTTGCTTGTTTGTTTTATTTTTTGAAACTAGGTCTCTCTATGTTGCCCAGGGTACCCCGAACTCAAGCAATCCCCAGCCTCAGCCTCCCAGTAGCTGGGATTACAGGCGTGCGCCACCACGCTCGGCTATTTTTTGGGACCAGGTCTCGCTGTGTTGCCCCGGTCGGGTCTCCAACACGTGGACTCAAGTAATTCCTAGTCCCGGCCTCGTTCCCTGGGCTGCGATTACAGGCGCTCACCACCGTGCCCAGCCTGCTGTTTATTTGTTAAACCCTCAGACCCAGGCTCCGAAGCAGGTGGACGCAGGGTCACTGAGTTTTAAAACCAAGAACGAACCGTCTTATCACCAGAAAGACTGACCCTCCCCCCAGCAGAACTCGCAGAGCACCGGACAGCGCTGACCTGGGGGGCGGGGACGTGGGCCCTCACCGGGCGCCACTGGCCACGGGGGCTGGGAGTCGCCCGGGGGCGGCTCTGCCCAGTCTCGCGGCTCCGGGGTCGTGATTTCGGCGTTTTCTAAACGGGCGGTATTTTTAAGAAACGTGTCGCCCGTCGGCCGGATGCTCCCGAGCAGCTGACACGTGGCAGATGCTGAACCCCAGGCCTGGCCGGAGCAAGGGAGCCACTGCCTGTTTGGGGAACTGGGGGGGCAGTGCGCTTGGAAGCTGTCGGGGGTCAAAGAGCCTGGGGCGTCAGGGCTGAGGGGGGCTGGGAGCTGGGGCCTCCAGGCCAGCGGGGGCGGAGAAGGTGCTGATGCGGGGCCTCCATAGCCTCGTCCCGTCGCGCGGAGCTGGGCCCAGGTCCGGCCCGGCGATGCTGACCACAGGCCCGATGGCCATCCTGTCCCCCTGGAGTGGATGACTCAGCCCAGCTCCCGATTCTGCCAAGCTGGTCATTTCTGTTCTGCAGCAGCCCTCCCAGCTCCGCTTGGCCAAGACCTATTTCTGCTTTTCTTCACCTGCCCCAGAGTGGGAAGTCACCCAGGCCTCCCGCCTTGGGGAGCCCCCCTCCTCACTGCCATCCGGTTGGGGGTGGCCCCCTGACCCAGCGGGGGGGCCCCTATCAAACTTGCTAACGGCCACTCGTTATGAATCAACAGCAAAGAAAACCGCAAGTTTGTGCCTGGCTCGCTGGGGTGGGGGAGGGGCGGTACTGCCGCTGTGTGACGGCCCTTATACCGCTCACCCTCTCTGAGCTTCACTGCCGCTGTCTGTGAGGCGCTCACGTGCCCCCGGTGATGTCGACCTGAGAGAGAGAGAGAGAGAGAGAGAGAGAGAGAGAGAGAGAGAGAGAGAGAGAGAGAGAGCGAGTCTAGAACTTTCTAGAAGCTTGCAAAGTGGGGTTGACACCCAGCTATGGCAGATCTGCTGCATGGGAGACCCCTGGACACCTTCCCTCTGACTGTGAAGGCGAAGTCTTCCTCCTGGTGCCAAGGACCGGGGACGTCAGGCAGGGCAGGGTGTTGGGACGCAGCCCCAGACGGACAGACCCAGGAGCCCGGGCCCCTTTGCACATCCTGCCGCTCTGCTCCTGCCCTCCCACATGTACTCTGGCCCTCGTGACCTCCCCTGGTGCCCTGGTCAAACCTGTCACCCAGCCTCCAACCCCCCCCACCTCCTCTTGCCGTGCTCTGATTGATGGCCCCCTCACCAGCTCCAATGAACGTTTGAGATGCTTTTCCTAATGCCTCCCTGACCCACTCGACAGTCAGATCAGAGAGGCAGGGATTTGGGTCATTTTGGGCACAGCAGATGCTTAATATTTCGTCACAGACAGAGCAGGTGATCAGCAGAGCCTGCGAGAAGAAGAAACGACCCCTCCTCGGGCTGCGGGATGAGCATCCAGACCCTGGGCCCCGTGGGTGCAGGCGGGGTGTCATGGCTCAGCCCCGGAGCCCCTGGGCAAGCCATTTCCACCCCCCTGTGCTCCCCCCACCCTCCAGGCAGCACGGCCTGGCAGCTCGACAGGGGCCTAGAGTCTAGGGAGTGTGAACCGCAGGTGCCTCCAGGCTGGGCTAGTTTGAGTCAAGATCACTGTTGCTGTGATGCTGCGGCTCCTAATTGGCTCAGAGGATGGGGGCGGTGGTTGGGGACACCCCAGGGCTGGGGGCGGTGCTCGGAGAGGATGAGGCCACCCCGTCCCAGAATGAGGAAGGAGGACAGGCTGCCGCAGAGGCTGAGCGGAGGGCACAAGCTCTCGCAGCCCTTCCTTCCCCCGAGGCGCCCACCTCACCTCCCCGACAACCTGTTCATCCGGGTCCGGGCAGGTCTGCGGATGGGTGGGGAGCCCTGAGCCTCCACACCCTGTCTCCTGCTCCTCCCTCTCCCCCCTCCCCCCACTCGCCGGTGCCTGGCACGGCTGGGCTGAGTTGCCCGGGCGCCCAAGGCGGGGAAACAAGGGATCCCTGGGGGGGCGACCCCCAAGAAGAAGGCTGCCCCTTCACGTCCGCCGCCAGGAGCCCTCCCCGGAGCCGGCAGGGCGGGCGGCGCCCTCCCCAGGGGGCCCTGGGGCCATGCCACCTGGTGCCTTCTGAGTCCTGGCACCATGGCCCACTCCCTGGCCTGGCACTGCTGCCCCTGGTGCCTGACGGAGGACGAGAAGGCGGCCGCCCGCATCGACCAGGAGATCAACAGGCTCCTCATGGAGCAGAAGAAGCGAGACCGCGGGGAGCTGAAGCTGCTGCTGCTGGGTGAGCTGGGCGCGGCCAGGGCGGGCGGCTCGGGCTGGAGCCGGGAGGCGCGGGAGGAGCCTCCGGGAGGGGCTCGCCGGCACCACCAGGCCGCGAGGCCGCGAACCCAACGTGCGGGTGAGAAGACCGAGGCCCGGCCTCATCCAGAGGTGCGGGCAGCCTGGCCAGGCTTCTGCAGGGACGGGGCTGGCCTGGCTGGGTGGGTCTCGGGGGCCTGGCTCCGGCCTGGCAGGCCCAGCACGCCCTACCAGCTCCCGCGTCACGTCATGGGACGGGAATGATGAACGGGGCTGTGCCACCAGCCCCGGCCGCCCGCCCCGCTCCCCGCGTGGCCGGGGCCGAGAGCCTGGCCCGGCTGGCCCGGCTGGCGAGCAGAGTCCTCTGGGCAGAGCGTGGCCATGTGGCCCCAGTTGATCCAAGACGCAGCGCGTGGCTCCCGGGGGCAGAGCAGCGGGCACGTTCCTGCCTCCCGGGCCTCGTTTGTGGCCATGAGATAGCTGCTAGGCCTGTGCGCTGCCGAGTGGGGACAGCGTTTCTCGCAGCCCAGAGGAATGAGGGGGAAAGGAAGGGGGGGTAGGGCTGGCTTGGGGGGGTTGTGGCCTCAAGATTGTGGCTTCCGAAACCTCGAACCTGTCACCCACATGCCTGCGCCCCCCCCAGCCACCTGCCTCCTGGCGGAACCCCTGCCCCCCCCCCCCCCCGATCTTGGCCTTGAAGCATCTCCCAGCTCTCCTTGAGCCCGGGGTGGGGGGGCGGGGGGGCGGGGGGTGTTGGCTGGTTGTTTACATAGTCCTCACTTTCCTCCCTGGCTTGGTGGAAAGAGGCAACCCCAGGACCAGAGAGAGAGAGAGAGGCAAGAGGGTAGCCATTCCAGCTAGGAGCCCCCCCGCCCCCCCCCCCCATTGCGATGGAAGGGGCTTCCAGCTCTCGACTGGGTCCCCTGGCAGGAAATCCACTCTGGCTCCGCCTGACGTCTGACACTCAGCTCAGCTACCTGCCCTGACCCTCAGGCCTGGCCTCGTTGCCGCTCTCCGCTTCCTGTTTCACGTACGTGTTTGGTGGAACCATCGAGAACCATCGATGAAGCTGTGAGCCTGGAAGATGCTGAGACAGAATGCATTTTCCTATGACTCTATCCTGACTACCTTTCACGCCGTAGGCTGACGGGCTCCGCGTAGTACTCAGCACCAACGTGTTTCTCCGTTAATAGCATTCATGTGGTGGCCGGGCACGGTGGCGCATGCCTGTAAGCGGCAGCCTAGGAAGCCGCGGCTGGGGCCAGGGATCACGGTTCAAGTCCCGCCGGGGGCACGTAGTGAGACCTAGTCCCTGGGAAGCTGAGGCTGGGGATGGCTTGGGTCCGTGGTACCCCGGGCAACGTGAGCCTGTGGTTCCACGGGCAAAAATAGCGAGACCTGGTCTTAAAAAAAAAAGGAACATTTATGTGGTGTCAGTCACAGCGACAGTCGTGGTGTTTTCAAGGCAGCGGCACGTAGGCTTCCTGCTCTGGAGCCTGTTCTGGCGCTTGGCGCCTCTCAAAGCACTCGCCGTTCTCTCCCAAGCGGTTGGCCCATGGGCATCACGCTGTTGGCCGCTGCGCCTGGCGGCCTTTCCGCGCGGTGGCGTCTGCAGCGATGTCCACTGGCCTTCCTTGTCCTCGCTCCCTCTGCTCCGTCAGGCCCGCGCATTGTCTGCGCTGTCTCCCCGCAGGTCCCGACACTCGTTCATCCACGCACCAGGGCCTTTGCCCTGTGCTGCCCCCACCAAGCGCTCTCAGCTCGCCCGGCCCTCGGCTCAGGGCGGGCCTGTTTGGGGCCCCTGCTCCCTCGGCCGTCCACAGAGCCTCTCCCGAGTCCTGACTCTGGGGGGCACACGCGCATTTGCGGTCCCTCCCCAGCAAGGCAGCCAACACCGGGCACCGGGCATTGTCCTTCGTGTCAGTGCCCGCCGTGCCCACGGAGTCCAGCTGCGCTGCGAGTCTGCCCGTCGCTCGCCTTATGAACGGATGAAACAAGGCTGGATCCTCTCATCCTGGACCTGGGAAAGGCCCGGGCCCAGGCCGCTGAGACTGATGCTCGGCCAGACCCAAGTCAGAAACTGCTTTTTGCTGGAGCAGAGGGGGACGGCTGGGGGGAGGATGACCATGCCCCCAAACTCTGTTGGTGGGTGACCCCGTGCTCTAGACCACCGCACCCCAGCCCTGAGGGTCACCCCACGCCTCCCTCCCTTCCGGAAAACAGGAATTGGATTTTTTTTTTCTTTTTTGTGAGACTAGGTCTCACTATGTTGCCTGGGGTAGTCCTGATCCCATGGACTCAAGCGATCCCCAGCTTCAGCCTCTCAGGTAGCTGGGATTAGAGGCGTGTGCCATCACACCCGGCTAATTTTTGAGACTAGGTCTCTCTGTGTTGCCTGGGGTAGTCTGGAACCCACGGACTCAAGTGATCTCCAGTCTCAGCCTCCCAGGTAGCTGGGATTACAGGCACCTGCCACTGCACCCGGCAGGTCTTGCTATGTTGCCCGGGGTAGTCTTGAACCCACAAACTCAAGCGATCCCTGGCCTCTTGCCTCCCAGCGCTTGGACTACAGGTGTGCACCACCACACCCAGCTGGAATTGAATTTTAAAAACACCTTTTCCCCCCCTGAACGGGCTGATCCTTTAGAAGAAGGCTGAGGGGCCGAGGGGTTGACCCTGACATTCAGTGCTCACCGCATAGGGAAGAGGAAGGGTCAGAAAGAGGCCATGAAAGGAGCCCACTGTGCCTCGGTGCTTGAGGTAGGCACCACCCCTACCCTCCGCAGGGCAGCTGAGGCCCAGAGAGGGCCAGCCACTTGCCCAAGGTCACACAGCCAAGAGCAGCACCTAGAACTGCCCTTTCAAAGTCTGTGTGCTCAGTGGCCCTAGGAGTGGACCTCAGTAGAGAAACGCCACAGAGCACCCATGGCAGATGGGGAAACTGAGGCCTGGGAAGTGGCTGGAGTCTCCAGGAATCATTCTGAGCTGGATGCTGAGGCCGCGCTGCCTGCCTGCTGCCCTCTGCCCCAGGAGCCACATTTCCCGGCGGGCAGGGAGGACGCGGGAGTCGCCATCCCCCATGGAAGCAGCCACGCGACTGTCTCATGATGTTGGGGTTTGGCGCGGCCCCCCAAGCCTCTGCTCAGTTCCATTTCCTCATCTATCCCAGGAGGAAGCTCTCACTTCCCGTCTGGGTTCTGCAGCCACGCCACATGGAGTCAGCTCTCCCCACAGCCGCCCCCACTTCCATGGGGGGGCTTCCTGAAGCTGGCCACCCCGCTCCAGGGAGCGGGGTGGGGGAGAGGGGGCTCTGCCGGGGTTCTGGAGTCCTCAGCGGCTTTAGGACAGTCATGGGCTGCAAGGAGGGGTTTCAAGCTCGGGCGACGATCCGCTCACGCGTTGCACACTCGTGTCATGGACGGCCACCTGGCTTTTTCCTTTTTGCACGTGCATGTGCATTTATTTACCTATTTATTTATTTAAGTTTTCTAATTTTAATGCATCGGTCGTATTTGTATGGCTGTTGTTCCCCTTGGGTATGGCCCTCCCCTCCATACTGCACCCCTATGCCCCCCATTTTACTCCCCCTTCCATGTCCTCCTCCATGTCCTCCGGTGTCTGTGACCCGGTGCCTCTTCTGCACCGTGTCATTCCGGTGTCTGGGGGTGGGAGCCCGACTCCCAGCCTCTGGCAGTAGAGAAGTTCCCTGCTGGGGACGGACTTCCCAGTGGCAACCTTCATTTTTAATTTTAATTTTAAAATTAAAAAAGGGGGCCGGGCACGGTGGCGCATGCCTGTAAGCGGCAGCCTAGGAACCAGCGGCGAGGACCAGGGATCGCGGTTCGAGTCCCGCCCGGGACAACATAGCGAGACCTAGTTCCAAAAAAATAGCTGGGCGTGGTGGTGTGCGCCTGTCATCCCAGCAACCTGAGAGGCTGAGGCTGGGGATGCCTTGAGTCTGTGGTACCCCGGGCAACGAGAGCCTGCGGTTCCACGGGCGAGGCCTAGTCTCAAAAAAAAGTAATTAGTTAATTAATTTAATTAAATTAAAAAAGGGGGACATCAATGTTTGGCACAGAAATGAGGTTAGCGGCTGCCTGGTGAGAGCTGTTTCCTGTCCTTTGCGGGGCAACCTGTGATCAGGGTGTTGAAGGCAGCTGAGGGAGGGCCAGGGGGCCTAGTTCTCCGCCGTGGGCCCTGCACGCCCCCCAGGAGCCAGGTGGACTCCAGGTGTCCATGTAAACATCACACGAGTTGATATTCTGATGACACCTGACCTGCCTGTCGCGCGCTGGGGCTGCTGGTGAGGGACCTGAAGACTCGAACTGAGTCTTGGGGTTCTTCCCCCCCCCCCCCCCCCCCGTGCAGCTCTGGGGAAGGTCGCTAATCTCTCTGAGTCCTGTCCTGGGAACACAGCGGGAGTTTTCATGAGGACGGACTGAGGACGTGCAGGAGGACTTAGGCTTGGAAGATGCCAAGAGCTAAGTCAAGCTCTCTGTGAGGACGCGGTTGATGGGGGCGGTATTGTTGCTGCCATTGTGATGACTCAGGCTTCCTCGGATGAAAACTAAGCAGCCTGGGAACTCTGGGCTCAGGCTGAGCTGGACTTGGGTGCCAGCTGGGCAGTTGCATCTGGGACTCAGTTTCCCAACCTGTGAAATGGGCCTGAGACACCCTTCTCCTGAGACCAGGCGGGTTGCGTGCTCAGCGTTCTCTGAGGGCTGAGCCAAGGACAGGCAGGCTCACTGCTGCCCCTGACACCCCCAAATGGCCGAGTTTCAAAGACTGGACACCCCCCCCCACACACACACACACCAGGTTTCTTAGTGAGAAGCCAGGTGGTGCCTGGGTGCTCTTGCTGGCTGTGATTCTGCGTGTTTTGCTCTTGGCTCTTGTCCGGTGATGTGACATGCACCGTGCCCACAGCAGTGGGGATGCGTGTTGAGTGTGATGTGCCTGCTTCCTGAGGCCCAGGAGGTGCCAGGATCTGAGACACACGTGATCCTGCTTTGCAGAAGTTGCGACTGTGGGGTCCTGCCGTGTTTTAGGGAACTTTTCATTTTGGAATGACTTTAAAGGTATAGCAATGGGACAAAGATCGCACAGAGAGTTCCCTCTGCCCCGGACAGCTTCCCCTCACGCTGGCATCTCACGTGACCGCCCAGCCCCAGGCCGGGGCTGAGAAGTCAGCTGAGGAGTTCATGGTTACATCACCATGAAGGAAAAGTCCAGAATTTGGATTCACAAGGTCTTTCCGCTAAAATCCTTTCTCTACTCCAGGATCCAAGTCAACATCTCACACTGGGTTTAAGTTTCTTGTCAGTTGTTGCCAGTCTCACCCCACCC
>PVHY01025361.1:0-18515 GCA_004024945.1 Uropsilus gracilis
CGGGCCTCGAACCGCGATCCCTAGCCCCAGCCGCTTCATAGGCTGAAGCTTACAGGCACAAGCCACCATGCCCAGCCTGGCAGAGGTTGGTTTTAATGGTGATGGTGAAGTACAATGTTGTTCACCTGAAACTTAGGTAATGTTATAAGCCAATATTACCTCAAGGATTTTTGAGTTTTGACCTATGAAATAGATTTCTAGCTTGGTGCTTCCTTTCTCTCAACACTTGAAACATTCATTCCATCCTCCTCTTGCTTGCTTGTGAGGGGAGAAGTCGGATGTTAGTCTTACTTTCTGTTCTTCTCACATGAGGTGTATTTCCTACAACTTTCAAAAATGACTTTTTCCTTTATATTTGATTTCTTGGTAGTTTGAAAGTGATAAGTCTAGGAGTAGATTGTTTGGGGGGGCATTTGTGTTGCTTGGTAGTCTCTCAGCTTCCTGAATCTGTGGTTTGGTGTCTGATATTAATTTGGGGGAAATTCTCAATCATTTTGTTCCAAATATTTCTTTTGTTCCTTGCACTTTTCCTCTTCCTTCTGGTATTTCCATTACATATATGTTACATATCTTATAATTTTCCTACAGTTCTTGAACATTCTTTTTTTTTCACTTTTTGTTCTCTTTGGTTTTGAGATTTTTGAATTGATATTTTACTGGCGGGAGCTAAATAACACACTAAATAGGTAAATAAAATAAAGTATGTCACAAGGTGATGTTACAGAGAACAACAAGCAGAGGATAGTGTGTGGGTGTGTAGCTGCTATTATGAATAGGGCTGTAGACAAAAGGTTTGTTAAGAAGGTGATACCTGCATGGGGTGAGGGAATGAGACACATAACTTGCCTGGAAAGGATGCTCCAGGTAGAGGGAACAGCCATCTCAAGGGCCCTGGGATGGAAGTGTGTGGGGAAAACTGGCAGCCAGTGACAGGGAGTTCTGGAGGGACAGAGTAATAGGACAGGAGGGTAGGAGGGTAGAGGAGTTCAGGGGGAGATTGGAAAGGGACAGTTCCACTAGGTAAGTCCACAGTGGACATATCTGAGAAACACTGAAGAAGCCAGTCACCATGGAGCATGGTGGAGGGCAGGACACCACAAAGTGATCTTGTGACCTCACAATGTCAGGTAGGGGCCTTGCAGACCTTGACTTTGGATTTTATTCAAAATGTGATGGGAAGCCGTTGCTAGTGCAGCGATGAGAGCACTCTGGCAGTTTGACATTTCCCCCCTGGCTGTGGTGTTGTGAAGTGGCTTAAAAGGGCCCAAAGGCAGAAACAGGGAGCCTGGTCTGGAGATCTGGTCACCAGGCAATGGACTGTGAACCTGACCTGCGACAGAGCGATGGTGAGGATCCCAGATTCCAGGTCTAAGGAATGCAGATTCCAGGGCTATTTTGAAGGCTGAGTCCTTCGGGTCCTCTGACAGGACATTTATTTCAACGCTATTTGTCATGGCAAGAGTTCGGAAGCATCCTGAGAGTTCAGCTGCTGGAGATCAGCATTGACAGTGTGCAAAAGAACATGGTGTAGGCTTACAACAAAAAGCTGTTTGTGGATTAATACAGATGACTTACAAGTTACAGTGAATGCAAAACCATCATTTCCTCCAAAGTCTGTTTATTTGCTCACACTCCAGAGGAGGGCAATACCATCTCTTCAAAGAAGACATATAAAAGAATTTGTGGACATAATTTTAAAATCATTACATCCCAACAGTTGGACTGTTTCCCCACAAATCCAGATTTCTGATTTCTCTGAAATACCCTGTAGATCTAGGTCTGTATCTGTGTGCTGATGACACACAGACACACAGACAGTGTGTTGGAGATGAATAGAGTTCACCTCTTTAGACAGGGAATGTGTTCTCTAGTTGGCCATAGTCACCACCACTCCTTCATGTCTCTTAATAGGTTGCCTACTCATTTGCATTACCTGCTTGTCTCCTGTAGGCATTTGAGGGTAGAACTTCCATTGTGAGACATTTTTATGGGTGAGAGGAGGTTAGAACTCCTCAAGGATGGCTGAAATGCAAACCGAATGACCAGGACTTGGCCCACGGACACAGCCAGGGTTGGGTTACCGTGGCTTGCATATAGGAGTGACAAGTCAGTTCTATTTTCATGCCTCTTCTCTTTCAGGTGAAGAGAAACAGCTAGTGCTGCCCATCCAGCTTCTCAGGCTCCCAGGTTTATCCTCCCTTACAGATCTTCATGCCTCTGCCTCCCTGTGCCCTCCAGAAAATAAAACAAACTCTGCCAAGCTTGTTTTCTCCATACCTTTTTATTGAACTCTGCAGACTTCATTAAGGGACCATTTGCTTAGAAATTCTTAAACATTTAGACGTATTTTACAAGACAAGACAGCAGCTGGAGGTCACAAGTTCATCTTATCACATGCATAAAAAGACACTCACTTTTTTGTTTGGTTTCTGTGTGTGTGTGTGTGTGTGTGTGTGTGTGTGTGTGTGATGCTCATTTTCACCTTTACAGGAAGGACTAGAGACAAGAACTGACCAGAGATGAACAGGACCCACGGATGTGACCCGGAGAAGAGAGAGAGACTAAGGACATTGGTCATTTATGGCTAATGTGATTGGCTTGGCCCGCATCACGGGTGGGCGATCAGAATGGCTTTGCTGGCAAAAAAGCCCCGACCTCATACCATGGGGTCCTGCGAGAGACAGGGTCTTAGCTCATGGGACTGGAGCACATGCTACCATTGGGGGTGGGGGGAGGGGTTGGGCTCAGAGAAAAGGAACACTGTTGACTCGAAAAAGCCAGAGGATGAACTGACTCTTTTATCTAGCTGAACTCAGGAGATGCATTCCAGTTTCAGGTGTTAGCTCCCACCTTCCTGCCCTTAACAAGGCCTGAACAGGAAAAATCCTTACTTCGGATCCTTGGCTTCACCTGTTGGAAAACCATTTTGTGGTCTCCCCATCGGCTCTGAGTGAGCTGAACTGGAACATGAGACTGAAGATGCAGAGCAGAAGAGTAGGAAGGAGGCTGGGGCTGCCCCGTGGGCCCCTGGCAGAGGAGCTCTGAGAACTGTGGCTCTAGGCCAGACAAGTGTCAAATATGGATGTGATCTAGGCTCAGAATGAGCCAAAGAACAGATGGTCTTGGTGCGGCTGTTAGAGGTTTGATGGGAGGGGCCCCGATGTCTCTTTTCTCCAATTATCCAGACCTAGAGCCATGCAAGAACTAAGGAACTTGCCTAGTTAGTCACACATTCACTCATCCACTCTCTCCATCCGCAGTCATGAACACAGTCACGCAAAGAAACACAGGTTGGGCGACCACCCTGTGCCAAGGGCATACATGGGGGGATAACCCTGAGTTTCTGGTATACAGAATGGTGCTCGCGCCTTTGACCTTGGACGGAAACCAGGTTAGGACTGGAGAGCAGAGGAGCCAGCTGCAGAGCCCAGCAGCTGCTCCATTTCCTCCTCCCACTCGCCATGGGTCACGCCGTGTTTAGATGTCCAGCTCATCTAGAGAAAGCCTGACCTGGTGAAGACCCTTGGGGGAGCCCGTCTCTTTTGGGCATCTTCTGTGCTTCCCTGTTTCTTTCCAAGCTGGGCTCACTCAGGGCGGCAGGGGGTGCGGGGGCACTACTCCTGAGAGTGACCCCATAGGACAGAGCTAGGCGTGCTCTCCCTTGCCCAGCACTGTCATGGCGTGGTGGGCCCCGACTTGGGCTATTCCTGTGGACAGAGCATCCAAGGGAGATTTGGAAACTGAGTTTTGGTTCATTCTGGTTTTGGAGGAAGGCAATTGCTCAACCTGACGCAGCTCTCCAAACCTATCACCCTGCCTCACCTTGCAGCAAAACAACCTGCAATTACCTGAACTTGGGGGTAGAGCGACACCTGCTCCAAACCCACCAAGCACCATGAGGGGGACGTTAAAACCCGTTTTGGCAAGTGCTTTCCTTGGAGAATGCCGTTTCCAACCCATGAGGGAAGGGGCTGGAGGTTTGGCAGACCAGACCGGCCTTCCTCCTGAGAGGCCAAAACCTTGTTTTGCTCTAAAATGGGGTTACCTCTCTTTGGGCCCATCTGGACTTGCTTCATTGGGTGGAGACTTAGCAAGGTCTTGAGTGGGTTTCCTGTTTTGTTTGCCAGAAAAAAAAGCCCTTTGGAAAAGGTGCAATTTGCTATTGCCTGGGCAGTTTGTTCACTGGGCAGCTGGCTTGTGAGTAAAAGATAGTATTGTCTCTTCTACAGAAAGTGTCGGGCCTGTGATGGGCAGGGTCTGGCAGAAGGGCTAAGCACCGTAGATGGCCAACCAGAGACAGAGTGGCTCCATGGCTGGCCGGGAGGAGGGGAACATGAGCCTCATCTCACCCAATGTGGTTCCTACTAGGGTGCTAGGAGTGGGTTTACCGGATGACCAAAAGGGTCATGTGAAGTGTCCAGAATGGGGGACAGAGAGAAGGGTGTCCTGCTGTTAGTTTCCTTCCTGCACCCCCCCCGAAAACACCAACTCTTAGAATTCGAGTTCTTATTAACTATGCTTCTTGTGTTTGCTTCAGGGGGCTTAAGCCTGTGCCCAGACATTCAACACATACACACACACACACACACACACACACACACACACACACACACCCCACAAACACTCCAACAGAAAGAGAAAGAGAGACAATGAATTTCCCTGGTTGTTCAGTCCAGCTGCAAAGCCATGCTCCCTTGGCAACAGCCATTTGGAACCCACCCCGCCCCTCTTGACATCCTGGGGGTGTCAGGGAGCTCATTATCAGCATGCTATCATGGTCCTGGGGGAGGCAGCCCCACTTCTTAGAAGTGCTTCCTTTCTTTGAGCTGAAAAGGACTCCCTGCCCATCTGATGTAAAACAAGACCCTAAGACTTGCAGGTGAGTCACTCCGACTCCACCCCGTCCTGGGCAGCTTCCAGCCTTCGCAAGGAAAATTGGGGAATCAGAGATGGAGGGGAGGGGTAGCGTGATTCCCAGAGCTTCTTCCAAATCTACTTTTTTCAAGATGACATTTCAGGGTACTCAGGAGAAATCCCAGGGGAAGACAGTATCAAGGAGGTGGATGGAAATCCAAACGATGCAATTTCTTTCTAGATGAAAACACAGGTGAGCATGGGTGTTTGCTTATTGGGGCATCAAATCTAGCAAACCACCAGGAGACCATTTTTAAGTTGGTCCTGTACAAAAGTTAAAAAGAAAATCTCGTTTGTTTTATTTGGCTCTGGTTCAACCAGATTACCAGGCATTTGGGGTGAGAGAACTCTGATCAGAGTATTGGGCTAGAATAATAGATTCATACTTGGGGTCGTTTCTCATGGGGTGGATCCAGTGGGGGAGGGTTCCCTGCCATCTGGGGGGTGTCCTGATTTGGTAGAAGACAGGGCCCTGACTCTGACAGTGAGTCAGAGAGGATCGGAAACCCTAAGTGAATGCAAGCAGGGGATTTTCTGGCCTGTCTTCACCTTTCCGCATGAGTTAACAGGTGGAGAAGCCTTCTCTGCTGGAGATCTTGTTTCACGAGATGTCCTCTGCCCGTCGGAGGTTGGAAAGTGTCCGGTGGAACTAATTATCAGGCCCTGAGGCTGGAGCAGTGGACACTGGAAAAGTACTGCTGCCCTTGCACGCATCTCTGGCTGTATGGAGCCAGACAGCCAGGAAGGGAAGAGGGAATGAGATGGCAGATTCTGGGGACGTGTCTTCTCGGGCTTTGGCTGGGTATCTGGCCACTGTATTCTGTGGGGTTGTTGGGAAAGAACTGAAATGAGGAACTGATAAAAAGTGGATGAGATCTGAGGCCCAGCAGATTTGACCAGGTTTGTAAGAATCTGAAGATGCTCTGACCTTCAGGGCCAGTGGATACCACAGGGCGGCTGAGGTGTGTTTGGGATCTTTGAAACGTTTTCTTCCATGAGCTCTTCGGTTTTGAGATCTCTGAGGATGAAGAAAGGCAGAAAGGCAGCCCCTTACCCCCTCCTGCTCTCGAGTCCCCAGAGAGCTGTAGGGACTGAACAGGTCCACATCCTAACCTGGTTTCCAGGGCCTGTTTGCCTGGCCCTGATCCTGCATCTGAACCTTGGAATCCTGGGACAACAAATAGGAGAAACACACAAACAGAACGAGGAAGGGGACAGAGGCAGCAGACGCTAGGCCTAGGGTGGGGAGATGCCTGCTTGAGGGAAGCAGACTCCCATCCCCAAGTCTTTCCCCACATCCTGAATATCAGATTCAAAAGGAAGAGGAGAAAAAACAGCCCAAGGGGCATTAGGAGCAAATTAAAAAGGACCAGAATATATCAGCTATGATCATGACCCACAAGAAAACTCCTATGATGTTATTCTGTATTACAAAAGAAGAAATTAGACTCAATGCCCTATTATAAATTTGCTAAAAATACATATATTTATATTTTATATGAACAGAAAAATAGACTATTCTGGGATGCATGGAACATCCTATGATGTAGTCAGGCATCAGATCATTCTAGAGCCAGAAAAATGGCAACAGAAAATGCAGAGGTAACTCTTATTTCTGGGTGTCGTCTGGGTGGGTTAGGATCCCCCTGGCTCGGTGAATGCATTTGGATGTTCTTATGGAAGGCGAAGAAATTCAGCTCAGGGCTGGAGGCTCTCCACTGTTCTGCGGGGGGACTCAGAAGAGCCCCCTTCTTCCTCCTGCCAACTTTGGAGCCACAGAAAAAGTCCTTTTCCAAGGAAGTGTGTCCGGGAGGTGTGTCACCAAGCTCTCGTTTGATACAAAGTTGGATGGTTGGAGCCCAGAGCCTGGGGTTATATTACTTGGGATGAGCTGACAGAGAAATAAGAAAAGAATGAAGAGAAAGACCTGGCTTTAGAGACCTTCATCTCTAAAGGTCTCCATGTCCGTGGGCTAGACATTTCAGCCGCAACTTGGTGCAAGACACAAAATATACACTAGTTAACAGACATCAACACTGCATGACGGATTGACAGAAGAGAATGCTGTGCTGTGTTTTTCTCCTCAGACATGTGGGTCTGATGAGGAGGGGGTGCAGGGCGGAAGCTACAGTTACTAAGACATAGTGGAGAAGTTGAGAGTCAGTTTCTGAGAAGGTCTGTATCGTCAGCGATTCTCACGGGCAGGTGGGCTGGAAGGAGGCGGCCGCCTCAGCGTTTTGCATTTTCCCCTCTGCTGCTCCTTTCGTAAGCCCCCGCACTTTCAGAGAAAGGGGCTCCCTGGGCACCAGTGTTCTCTCATCTTTCCCCCTTAAGTGTGCTTAAGATAAAATTCCTAAAGAAGGCACTGAGAAATCTACTGCACCGAAGCCCCTATGCTTTTCCCTTCACCCAAAGATGACCAGGTGGGGAAGTGTCTTGCCCACCTCTCTCCGTTGGCCACATGCTCTCCCCCCTTGGGACTGGAACACATGGCTCCCTGGTCCCTAGCCCATCTGATAAAGGTGGTGTTGGAACTCCAGTTCCACTGACAGGTGAGCTTGGCTGACTTCATCAGCGGGACCAGGGAGGCCTCCACTTCCAGCCTCTAGTTCTATTTCTTTGGGTTGACATGTGTGTTTCTCTGCTTCCGCTGGCTCAGGAATGGGTGCGCCATGGGCCACCAAGTTAAAGCAGTATCTGCCTCCAAACTGTGACTTTCCCCTTCTTTAGCAAGACCTGTCTATCCAGCTTAGCGTCTCAGTGGAGACGCGGGTAGATTTCCCAGTGTGTGCCAGGGTGGGCGCTCACACATTAATAATCTGGGTGTGTTCCTTTTTGGCAGGTGGGAGCCTGGGAAAACTCAGAATGCTTTATCTTGAGTTGGGCACAGGGTCAAAGCTATATTCCCACGGTACATACACAAGTAAAAGAAAAGAAAAGAAAACAAAACAAAGCACAATACTTTCTAAGCATAGTATATGCTGAGTTTCAATTATTCTGTTTCTATAAGAACTCTATTAGAACTCTGGCTATTCAGCCTGAAAGGTAGGTTCTCAATGATACTTCTGAATTCGTCCTTCAAAAGTGACTCAGTAAAATGCTACTTGAAGGTCAGATGAAAATACACGAGGGAGGAGGGGTGAGACCCGCACGACCACACAAGGCAGAAAGGGCCTTTGGTTACACGGAGAGTTGCACCAATTGGTTATTGTTTAAAAAGAAAGAAAGAAATCATTTCCAATCTGTACACTTCTTGTCTGCTTCCACCAACACATGAAATGCCTCGATTTGAAGAAGGGGTGGTGAGTTCCTTCTCGCTATATATGGCTATATTTAAACATGTTCACTTTCCTGATATGTAAAATAGACTATATTATTAGTAGTAGTATTAGTATTCATTTTTACAGATAGCGTCAGCTCTAAAAATATCGGAATCGGAAATCACAACTATTGACTTTATCAAAAAGCATTTGTTTTCCCTGAATTTTCACATTTGTGCTGATGGCGGATGGAAATGGAGATGCGAACAAAGGAGCGACGTGGAGCAGCCTGGGAGGGAAGGACCGTCCCGTGGCCGGTCCTCGGTGAAGCCCAGCTGGAAGCGATGCGCTCGGCTGAGCGCCCTGGGTGGGGGTTGCTGAGTCCTCTCTCGGGTGCCACTCACACAGAGGACCTCACGCTGTCCTTGTTTCCTAAGTCCCTCGCATTTGCCGTGAGAGCGACCTGAAGATACCTCAGAAGATTTAACCTACTGGGCGCTCACTTCCCCCCTCCGTGGGTTCTGGGGTTCTTGGTAGTGCCCAGAAGCAGCATGAAGTGGGTGGTTATGCAGCAGTGCTTTGAAGGGGGGCGGTGGAAGGACCCCATGTCCTCAGACCTGTGACAGGTGGCTCAGCCGCTTGCCACAGTGCGGAGGGTGGGCAGAAAGACTTGTGATCACTGTGAACCAGCAGCTGGATGGTACTAACAGGCAGACCAACAACATAGGGTATGAAGAACAGGCGAATCCAACCATGTTTTGCTGTTGGGAAGACATACGCCTGTCACCGTGTCGAGGATCAACACGTCTACACTATGGTACTTGGGACATCATCTGTCACCGCTGGACTAAGAAGATGACAGTCTTCCATGGTACGACAGACAGGGAGATCAATAACATGCCATCTTTACAGACACACGGGCCGATGGCACAACATCGGGCTTACCAGGGGCTCCACCCAATGTCACTGAACTGAGCCACGGCCAACAGCCACCATGCTGCTGGCTTAACCCAGCCCGGCCCACATCAGGTCACCAGGCTACGACAGGAAAGACCAACACACTGCTCGAGATGCACACGGATACTTATTGCTTTTGTCTGTACTGGCTGCATTGATGGCTGCAGAGAGGAGAGCTGGGCTTGCAGTACAGACATGACACTGAACACACACCAACAGCTGGTTGACGAGAAAGAGAACAGAGTAAACACCCAACCGTCTACTGCAGTCTGCTGAGATGTTGCCTGTACTCGGGGCTTTATGAGAGACCCCTCTTGGGGCCAGGTGCTCTTCCTGATGCCAGGGGCTTACGGGAAGCTTCAGGGGGGCAGGGAGGGAGACTCTGACATGGCGGGCAGCAATACCAGTACAGTGTCACCCACGGGGCTGACACAGACACGCAGCGACAACCTCACCATGTTCCAACAAGTGGCCCATGGGAACTAGAGCTTGTTTTAAAGTGCAAGATGTTGACACTGTCCCTGGTAGAACCTAGTTTTGAAAAACATAAAGTGCTTTTTATTTTAACTTTTTTTTTTAAACTTGAATACCACAGAAACAAAAAAGAATTTCTATCCTAGTTGATGCTTTCCCTGCCACTGCAGGCAGTGTTCAAAAGTCTGAACTGGGCATTGCCAGGGGGAAATTTTTTTTTCCTTTTGTTTTTGCAGGTAAAAATAAATTGGATTTTATTCTGTTCTTCAGGAACATACAGTCTCTTGGAATAAGCTATATCTTTTGCATATTTGACACTTGCATATCTTTTGAGTCTATACTAGTGACGCACAGAAAGTGGCTTCCTTCTACAACCCTAAACCAGTGCTCAGAGTTCATACTGCCTGCTGAATGCCCACCTTTGGAACCCTTCCTGGATGGCCAACGGGCAGTTAGAATTGAGTACAAGTGGTGCAACTCACCCTGATGACATCTCAAAATAAACTCTCAGCTACTACAGAATACTGAAGTCAATGAAGACGTTTGAGCAATAAGGGCTTTGCGCTGGGGTCGTGGCTTAGGGCGCAGAGATTTCCCCAGGACACAAGCATTCCCTGGAGGCTTCCGGTGGTGGGTCTCCCCAGGAGGCGATGGACAGGAGTTCCCAGAGTCGGCTAGGCAGCATCCAGGACTGAGTCAGTCGCCCCACTCTTTCATCGCCAGCCACTTGTTCCAGCACCCTGCAGCCGAAGCCTGGAGGGCTGGGGCAGTTTCCCTCTGAGGCTGTGGTGGAGAGAGCCAGGAGAAAAGAGTGGGGAGGAGGTGGTCTCGGGCACGTCTAGAAGGTGGTTGTGGTGGCTGTGAGTCCTGCCCAGGTCCTCTCGCAGGGAGGGCAGTGGAGTGGTCATGTGGAGGCGTCGTATCTGACGACCTGGCCAGCTCCCTTCTCATGGCCCTGGCCTGGCTCTCAAGGTTTGGGGGCACCTTCTTTGGAGTCTCTCTTCTTTCTGGGGGCTTGCCAGAGACTTTCTGTTTCAGAGTTCATGCAGAAAAGCTCTGTGGCAGGTAAGCTGAACAGCGTTCCTCTTTGGACCTCACCTCGAATCTCTCCCCCGCGTGGGAGAGCTCAGATGCCCTGATCTCGTGTGCTTCCGTGGGATCCTCCCCCCGGTAACACGCGGACATCCGGGGAGATGTGGTTCTCGAGTTTGCACTTTTCCTGGCCACTGGAACCTTTTCCAGTCAATGCTTCTGGGGGATAAATACAGTTCTGCCGTAGGAACTTAGGGGAGGTGGGCAAGGGGGAGCTTTCGAAGTGGTTCTTCTCCGATCTTGTCCCGACACTGAACTTGGGACTGGTACCCCCATGGAGGCTCTTGGGGGGGCTGGAGTCCACACTATAGAGCACCTGCCCCTCATCATCCGTGTCCGCATCAATGTACTGGTGGATACCTGCTTCGAAGTTGAACGCTATTGCTGTGTGTTTCTCGGGTGACCGGGGTGGTGTCCTAGCACTTGCTGTGGTGTAGATGGAGGATTCTGGACTCAGTACAGGCCTGTCCAAGAGGGTCACACACTCCAGTCCAGCAACAGCAGCTGCAGCGCCCCCCCGGTTCCTAAGAGGGTCGTGGTACATCCCCAGAACGGGGACCAGCGGGCTGGGATCACCCTCCATGAAGTTGACTTTAAGTGCTCGGAGCTTCAAGGGGTTGTTGGTCTTCATGGAGCTCTTGGGACTCTCGATGAGGAAAGCTGAGTGATGACTGGCCTCTGGGATGGGGTTGGCCTCCATAAACCTACCACCACTGGCACCCAGAGCTCCCTGCCAGCCTACCTCTGAGGCCGTCCTGCTCCCAGTCTTGCTGGGGAGGGATGCCAAAGGGCTGTGGGAGAATTTGGTGGCTTCAGGGAAGTCTGTGGCACAGCTAATGAAGCTGTCGATGCTGGACATGCTACGCATGTCAATGACCCCTTCCGTACGAGCGGGCAGAGGGGCAATGGGGCTGGGGATACTCTCCATTTCAAGTTCTTCCTTTGGTTTGCTCTGTGTTGCTGACTCCTTGGTGTTGAGGATAGGTTGAGATTGGGTCTTGGCCATTTTATTGTACATGTCTTCCAACTGCTGGACGTTCAGGTGCTGAGGACTAGAAGATGATCTGGCCTTCTCAGGGGATCCCTGCTCCTTGGTCTCAAAGGACTTACTTGAGCTGGTCTCTGACAGTGTCCTCTTTGTCCATTTCCATTTGTTGGGGGACAGGTGGTTATCTTGCACTTTGTCCTTCTTACCCATATTTTCTCCATTTTTCTCCACCACAATGTCCATCATTTCGATGCTTCGGGCAAAAGCATCCTTCATGTTCATGGATACGATGCTACCGTTTCTCTTGGCTCTCTCCAGAGCCTCTCTCCGTTTGATTGCTTTCTCTTGCCTCTTCTGTTCCTTGTAGAACTCAGAGAAGTTATTGACAATGATGGGGATGGGAAGAGCAATCACCAGGACCCCTGCGATGCAGCAGAGCCCCCCAACAATCTTCCCTAAGAGAGTCTTGGGATATATGTCTCCATACCCAACAGTTGTCATGGTGATGGTGGCCCACCAGAAAGAGGCTGGAATGCTTTTGAACTTGGTGTCATCTTCATCTTTCTCAGCAAAGAATACAAGGCTGGAGAAGATCATGATGCCCATGGCAAGGAAGAGGATGAGCAAACCTAGTTCATTGTAGCTCCTCCGTAGGGTAAAGCCCAATGACTGGAGCCCAGTAGAGTGGCGTGCCAGCTTAAGGATGCGGAGAATACGCATGATGCGGAAGATCTGGACCACACGTCGAACATTCTGGAACTGCAGCACACTCTTGTTGGATTCGGTGAGGAAGATGGTGACGTAGTATGGTAGGATGGCTAACAAGTCAATGGCGTTGAGCGGGCCCTTGAAAAACTTCCATTTCTTGGGTGAGGAGAGGAATCGCAACAGGTACTCCATGGTGAACCAGGCAATGCACACAGCCTCCACGTGGGCGAGCTGGGGGTTGTCTGTGGTCTGGCCAAATTCATCGAGACTCTGTAGCTCAGGCAGTGTGTTGAGTGACAGGGCAATGGTGGAGAGGACGATGAACATGATGGAAATTATGGCAAGGATCTGTGAGGAAAAGAAAATGGCATTTAGTTATCAGTCACCAAATGGAGGGTCACCTCAATGCTATGGGTCTATAGGATGTTCCTCAACATTCAGGAGTGCTTTCATATCTTACAGCCGCTCAGTAGCTGGATGTTTCCACTAAAAAGGATAATTTATTTATTTATCTATTTTTTGTTTGTTTTTTTAAAATTTTTTTTTTTTTTTGGATTTTGTACAATGCATGATTGCATAATTGCTGAGCCCCATGGGATTACCCCACCCCACCACACTCCCTCTGGTCTCTTTGCCTCCTAAATTTAAACCCATTTGTTATACAGAGGTGGAAACAGAGGTCAAGAGGATTTGAATGATTTAAAGCTAATCACCTAGTACAGGGGTGTGCCGACTTTTCCTACAAAGGGCTGGATAGTAAATATTTTAGACTTGGAAGTCCATCAATTTTTTGTGGTAACCACTTAACTGCAGTTGCGGCAACTTAGCCTCCTTAGCTAACACATGAACAAATAAGCATAACTGTGTTTCAATAAAACTTTATTTACAAGCTAGATAGTGGAACTGAAATTGCCCCATGAGTTGTAGTTGACTGACTAGTGACTGTTATGGGGTGAGATGCTGGAGAGGATACTCATGATCACAAAAATCATGACATTTTGTGCAGGCATTGTGCTTAGTACCTACTACTGTGCTTAGGACTTTATGTCATTCTTATAACCACCTCACTACGGAACTATCTCTGTTGAGCAGATGAGGAAACTTAGGCTAAAAAGTGGCAGAGCTGGTATTTTTCACCCAGGTCTGCTTAACCCCAGAGCGTAAGCTCTTAAACTGTTACAATCAGCGGGCAGCTATGACATTTTTGCTGGACATGGAAGATTTTACAGACTATTTCCAGGGCGGCAGAGACATCATGTATCTATGTTCTTGACTCCCCATTGGGAAGTCGTGTTTCTGAGGCACAGGATCATGATTTAACTTTGAGTCAACTCTGGATCAAGAAGAGAGCTTGGCTCAGAACCAAAGCTCACTTGGGTGTTTGCTGAAGTGCATGGAACCTCACAGACCAGCCTGCAGCTTATGCAGAAATGCAAGTAGTTGTAATACACTGCTCTGGGGATCTGCTTTCAAAACTGCAACTCCAATCACATCATTTGGGAATTAGCAAATTTCTGGGACTCTTAAAGACAAAATCCAAACTCCTTAACTTGGCTGTCAGCCCGCTCCCTACCTCCTTCCCCACCCCATCCAACAACTGTTCTCTTTTCACACTTGCTCCAGCCCTTCCAGTGCCTCTACAGGGGCTGGAGTGGCCACCAGTCTGGTAGCATTTGACACTGACTGTGGGTGAGTGGCTGATAGGAGGGTGAGTCTCTGAATTCAAGGGTCAAGTAACATTTAAACTTGAGCCCCCACCCCAGGCAAGTGTCTCTCAAGTTGTAGGAGACAGGGACACAATGAAGATCAGAGAAAGCTGAGATGTTGAAAGTAGCCAAGGAATGAAGGAAAGAGGCAGAGAGGAGCAGCAAGGATGTAAGAGGTCCAGGAGCATTAAGAGTTTGACCCCTGAGATCAGGTTGTGGTGGTTCCTCTGCTATCAGCTCTGCCATTCCTTACTTGAGTTGGCTTTGTTGAACCTCCTTGGGTTTCCTCATCTGCAAAATGGGATAATGGAATAGTCTCTACCTCAGAGAGCTGCTGTGAAGGGTAAGTGTGCCAACACAGGCAAAACATGAGGGAAGCTTCCAGCGGCAAACGGGCATCACGGTCATCATGGTGGTGGCACTATCTCAGCCCACAGTGACCCAGCAACCCAGACCTCCCAGCCTCCATGTGGCTTCCTGTCCTAGTTCTGAAACTGCCTATGGCAGTTTGTAGAGAAACACTGCTGTTCCTACATCGGTTCCCTGGAGTGGCCCCTTCAGCCAGGACATGACTACTGTATGTCCCTCTGCACCTTGATGTGACCTTAGTCTCTGTTCATTGCACAGGAACGTCACGTTTCTCTAGTGACACACTGTTTGCCATCCCTGACTGCTTGGGTCTCCTCCTCTTTTCCTCTGGACTCTAGGCCCCTGGACCCTCCTTGCAAAGGTCATATCTGCTTTCCCCAAAGCAGTGCTGGTTACTCCAGCGTCTGGGATCCTCCATCATTTTGACAGACCTTGGGGTACTTAATACCCTATTGACAGGTGTGTGTGTGCGCATGCATGTACATGCGTGTGTGCTGTGAAAGTGTCTAGCACTGTCCAGAATCTGAGCGCTTGGGTGGGGGTGGGCAGGGGTCAGTTCTGAGCTTGATATTTGCAGCTCCAACCACTATCTGGGGCTGGTGATTCCAAGGCACTCGTAGACCTTGGCTTAAGTTTCCTGAGCTGCAGCGGAAGAAGCAGGATTCTGTTCTCAATCTGACAACTATTTATGGATCGTCTTCCATGTGGGAGGCACTTTGCCAGGCACTAGGGACACCAGGCAGCGAGACGCCTGATGTCTTCTAGGCCAGCTCTGAGGATGAACGGGAGCATCTGTGATGCGGGTTTTCCCCCATCTGGATTGTTCGGCCATCTTGATTTTTTGTTACTATTATGTCTGCTGTGTTCATGTCTTAAAGAAGACTTCGAGTTTCACTTTCTTGATTTCCATATACATTTGAAAACAAGAATTTTGTAAACACTTTCTAAGATGATGGAATATACAGACAAGTAGATCTAATGGATCTATGCTTTTATTTATTTTATTTATTTTTATTTTTTAAATGTATACATATGTGTATATATATTTTGAGACTCGCTACTTTAGCAGCAGGCTCACGTTGCCCAGGGTACCATGGACTCAAGCAATCCCTGGCCTCAGTTTCCCAGGTAGCTGGGATTATAGGCACGTGCCACCACACCCAGATATTTTTTTGGAACTAGGTCTCGCTACGTTGCCCCGAACGGGACTGGATCCCTGGTCTCCACCGTGGCTTCCTAGGCTGCCGCTTACAGGCATGTGCCACCGTGTCTGGCCTGGATCTCTGCTGTTAGGTGCCATCATCAAAGAAACATCCGTGAACCCATCACCCAGGTGGGGAAACAGAGGGTATCGCTGAGGGTCCTTGATCCAGAGAGAACCCAAACTATTTTGATCTGTTTGCTTGTCTAGAAAGTTCTTAATAAAAATGTATACCCCCTAAACAAGCGATTGTTTCCTCCCGCTCCATTTGGACACCATGTAATAAGTGTAAGTGTTCTTTCACTGCCTGTCCCACTCTTTCCTTAATAGTAACCACCCCCCAAAGCAAAAAACCCACTCACCTTCTTCATTTTATTTTAGCCTTAGTCTAAGAAATAATATTTGCGAAACTGTTGGTTTTGCTGGCTAGGGATACACGTATTAATTATTCATTAAAATGCACTGTGGTTATTGGACTAGAACATGGCGTCACACTTGGGTTGCTCCTGGGTGAGGGTGAGGAAGATGGGTCTTGAAGGTGGATCTAGTTGCAATTTCTGGGATGGTCTTGGACATTGAAATGACCTTGCCCCCTTTTCCTTATTTGTAAGATGGGGACATGCTAGCAGTTTTCAACTGGGGTGAGTTTGAACCCAGGTCAGTTTCTGCAGAAATGTTTTGATTGTCACAACTGGGAAGGTGTTTGTCACTGACATATGGCGGATGGAAGCCAGGAATGCTGCTAACCATCTACAATGCTCAGGATGGCCCCAACAATGAATTACCCAGCCCCAAGAGCAATAACTCCCAGTGAGGCCTGGGGTCCACCAACAGTCAGCCCCCCATGAGTCGCAGAGTGTGAGGAACAGAGATTATGCACACATAGCGCCTAGCACAGGGTTGGTATGACTTTAAAAGACCTTGGGTCCTCCTCGGCTTGACTTTGGACTGGGGGTGCTTGTCTGAGGAGGAACAGATTCCTGGGGAGTCTGTTTCTTTAAGAACTGGGTACTCCCATTTCTCCCAGAGCCTTGTAGGGGAAGCCTGCCCCAGTTTCTAACTCTGACAACCCCAGGGAAGGCCCATATAATTGATGTTCTGCCAACAGACCATGAATAATGCACCCTGCTATTGTGCGGTCCTTGGGGCCTCATAGTCTAAGGCGGGTACCCTGTTTGTAGCCACAGATAGGCCTTTCTCTCCTCTTCTCAGGCTCTGGACATCCAGGAAGGAAGAAAAGGTGGGCAGAGACCCCACCGGGCCCTGGGGGAGGGAGCCCACAACTTGAACTTGCGTTGGGAAGGCTGGAGCACTCCTGCTCTTCTCCCCAGGTGCTGGTATCAAATAGGGAGAGGGCCAAGCTGCAGGAGGGTCTCCCTCCTGCCCCACTCTCAGGAAGGTGTCCTCTTCCAGAAGGGGGGGTGGGGGGTGGGGGGGTGGGGGAGCCCTGAGAGTCAGGGCCACACCTTTTGGGGAGGGAAATGCCCTGAGTTAAACCTTTGGTGCCTCAGTTTCCTCATCTGTTAGTTGGGGGAGGGTTGGTCATTGGCTCTAAGGATTGCAATGAGAACTGATGAGCTCACAAGTGGCCCATGGACACCTCCTATTGCTCCTGTCACTTCACAGCCTTCCCTTCTCCACCGGCTGGCTTGAGGCTGGCTTGGGAGAGCACCCAGCGACTGCTGGCCCTCCGGCTCTGTGGCCAGGACAAGTCATTTCTGCTGAGTTGTCCTTTCCTTATCTGGAGAGCAGAGGAGAAATCAGGGGAGCCCTTACCAGTAACAGTCACTTCATGGGCTTTGTAGTGAATAATTATGTGGCAATTTCCTGCCCCTCCCACCTCTTGCTGCAGACGGTTTGTTTCCAAGGTCCAGGGCTCACTCTGTGTCCGGGGACCAGCAAAGGCAGCAGGGGCTCTGAACAGCTTTGACCCAAATGAACAGTGTTGATCTCATGTCTGGCATGGATCTTGGGGCAGGGCAGCGGTCAGCGCCCTGAGTCCTCTTGGCCCCACCAGTGTCCCTGGATTTCCAGCCTTCCCTTCCCCGGGTCTGCAGCCCCCTAGGTTTAGGCAAGATTCCTGGGCCAGTGTGGAGCCAGGACCGGGGCTGGAGTTGTCTTATTTTGAGGTGAGGAGGTTCTGAATCTGGGGAGCCCACCTGTCTGCACCAAAGGGGGAGGAGGCCTTGGTTCTCTTGGAGATGGCACACAGGGAGCCCAGGGTGAACTTGGGGGTGCTGGAGCCAAGCCCTCTTCACACTAATCATTGCCTCTGGTGGTTATAGTGGATGCCCACTGCTAGCTCCAGCAGTGAACAGGCTTACTCATCCCTCCACACACCACTGGCTCTCCCGTGAATGCAGAGAGGTGCAGAATATCTGCAGGAAGGGTCCAAGCTCCACTCTGGAAAGATGGGGAGACTCAGGCAGAGAGGGGGGGACCTCATCCACAGTCACACAGCCTGATGAGCTTGAGTCTACAGGGCGACGCCAGGCAAGTTGAATGTCACCCTTGCTGTCAAGGGCTTGCCAACTTCCTTCTCAAACCCAGGCAGTCACAGAGCTTTCGTCACAATGGCCCCAAAATGGACTCAACCCGTGTCTACCAGCTAATGATGGGTGAATGCTGTGGTCCAGTCATACAATGGAGTAGGGCTCATGCATCAAAATACTCATTCTACACTGTGGATGGATCTTGACAACATGGCGCCTGGGGAAAGACGTCAAGGGCAAAGGTCACATGTAGCATGATGCCATTTCTGTGAAATGTCCAGATCAGACAAATCTACAGCACCAGAAGGCAGAGGAGAGGCTTCTTTCTTTTCTTTTCATTTTTTTTTTTTTTTT
>PVHY01025362.1:0-18605 GCA_004024945.1 Uropsilus gracilis
TTTTTCATCATTTTAACTAGAGTAGTAATACCTATTTTAAATGTCTATGTATTTATATTTACCTACTAAACCCTAATGATTCCTAAATATGATATTCAGTTTCAAAGTTACACAACATGCCCTCTTTATATCCTACTTCACAACAGTAATGTTCAAAAGTAATAGAATCATACTGAGATTTTCTTAAATGCAAAAAATTCCATATGACTCACATAATACTTGTTATTAACATTTGCTATCCTAGTAAATATTCTTAACAAGAAGATAAGTGAAATTGTAATGGTCTTCAAAGTTAGAAAAGACAGGAGTAGAGAGATTTAACGATCTAGAGAGCAAAATATTTATTTAAAACAATAAACTATTTTCATTGAAATCAGTAATTAGAAACTAGCTATAATTTCAAAACAAATCTTTTATTAAAAAATTGAGTAATTAAAATACATAAATCTTTAGCTTCTAGATTTTACAATTACCTTTTTCATAGTTTCAGGTATCCCATATGACAGCATAGCAAGAGATTTAAAGTAAAAGTTTTTTAACTTCTACAAGTATGGATACCTCTAAAAAGGGTTACAAACCACTTTTAAAATATCACAGCTGTAAGTCTCAAAACCAAATCATATTTCTATCAATCTGATAGTTCATTTCCATGATTGACCCAAAGCATGGCATAGGAATTAATGTATCAATCAATATTTATTTACTTTTCATGACAAAATATAAACTGTATATATGTATATATACACTATCTCATGAATTTGAGTAAAAAAATTTAAAAATCTATACTTAAAGCTGGCTGAAACATGATCTTTGCTTCAATTTGGGCATTTCTAAAAAAAAAAAAAAAGTAAAGTCCTGGCCTTGTTTTTATTTAAAACTAGCAAAGCATGTGCTGATGGCAAAGAACACTTTTTTTTTTTTGAGATTAGGTCTCGCTATTTTTGCCCGTGGAACCGCAGGCTCACGTTGCCCGGGGTATCAGACTGAAGCAATCCCCAGCCTCAGCTTCCCAGGTAGCTGGACTACAGGCACGTACCACCACACCCAGCTATTTTTGGGGACTGGGTCTCGCTGTGTTGCCCTGAGTGGGGCTCGAACTGCGATCCCTAGCCCCAGCCGCTTCATAGGCTGAAGCGTATAGGCACTAGGCACCGTGTTCGGATTAAAAAAACACATTTTCCTTCTTATGCCTTTCATTAATTAGTTCCTCACCTATCATATATATTTGCTTTTATCCTTAGTATTTATGAGCCCTTCTAAATAAATGGGTTTTTTGAAGATATTAACTGAGGTAATGATCATTTACACCACAGTATATGTCTTAGGGGTATTAAGTTTACAACTGTATGTTATTGCACCACTTCCACCACCAAAGCTCCAGTAATTCTCTATTAGATTCTCACTCTCCCCTTTACTGGGTCTATGATCAGATCTATGGTCAACTTTAAAGATTTGTCTTTGTATGACCTTTTGTCTGGTTTCTCTATATTCCACATATAAGTGAAACCATCCAGTATTTGTCTTTCTTCTCTGATTTATTTCACCTAGCATAATCCCTTCTAGCTCCATCCATGATGCTGCAAATGGCATGAATTTATCTTCTGTAATTGCTGAGTAGTAATCCATTGTGTATATATAACACATCTTGATTCATTAATCTGTTTTAGGGCATTTAGGTTGTTTCTATATCTTGGTTATTGTAAATACTTCTGCAATAAACACAAGAGTATAGGTAGTCTTTCAATGTTTTTGTGTTCTTTGAGTAGATACACAGGAGTTTAATTATATGATTGATAGATCCATTATTAGTCTTATGAGGAGTTGTAACACATCTTTCTATAGGAATAGTACCTGTCTACATTCTCACTAGCAGGTTAAGAGGATTCCTTTTTCTCCACATCTTCACCAGCACTTGTTATTTAGGGGTCATTCTCACAGGTGTGAGGTGGTATCTCATTATGGTTTAATTTGCATTTGATGAACATTTTTCACATGTATTTAGTCCTCAAAGATGTTTCTGAAGTATATGTCATAAAGTACTTTTTCAGTGTTTTCTTCTGAATATTTTACAGTTTCCATCAGGCATGGTGGTGTGTGCCTTTAATCGTAGCCTACAAAGTGCGAGGCTGAAGCTAGGAATCATGAGTCCGCAGGTTCCAGACCCGCCCGGGGTCCGAGAACCCACCCTAGTCTCAAAAAAATAGCTGGGCATGGTGGCACATACCTGTAATCCTAGCTACCTGGGAGGCTGAGGCTGGGAATCACATGAGTCTGTGGTACACTGGGCAACGTGAGCCTGTAGTTCCCCAGGCAACAAAGTCAGACCTAGTCACACACACACAAAAAGACTATCTTACAGTTTTAAGTATTATATCTAAGTCTTTTATCCATTTTGAGTTGATTTCCATGTATGGCATCAGATAGCAGTCTACTTTCAGTTTTTTTCTTTTTTTGTGTGTGGCAGCCCAGTTTTCCCAACATATTCTATTGAAGAGAAAATCCTTATATATTTCACTCCTTTACCATATACTAATTGCCTGTAAGCATGAGGTTTTTTCCTGAACTCTCAATTCTAGTACATTGGGTTGTATGTCCATTTTTATTCCTATATCATTCTGTATTGTTGTGGCGTCATAGTGTGGTTTGAAGTCTAGAAGTCTGATTTCTTTCTTTCTCTTTTTGCCATTTCTTCCTCTTTTTGACTGGAAAACTTTGGATCTTTTGTGGTTCCATATTGATTTCAATAATATTCATTCCATTTCATTAACGAATGTCTTTGGGAATTTAATTGGGATTATAAGGAATCTGTAAATTGCTTTGGGAAGGATGGCCATTTTGACAATGTTGGGTCATCTTACCCATGAGCAGGGTATAACTGTCCATTCTTTTCTTCTTTTAACAAGGTTCAGAGTGTTCCTTGTATAGGTCCTTATCTTCTATGTTCAGTTTATTCCAAAGTATGTATTTATTTTTGGTATAATTGTAAATGGGATGGCTTTTTAAATTACTTCATCTGCTAGTTTGAATATAAGAAAGCAACTGGTTTTATGTGTTGAATTTGTACCTACCATTCTGCTGAACTAGTTCATTGTTTTGATTAGTTTTTCCATAGAGTCTTTGGGGTTTTGTATGCATATTATAATATCATTTGCAAATAATGATAGCTTTACTTCTTCTTCCCCAATTTAGATTCCTTTTATGGATTTCTCTCTCCTAATTTTTCTAGCTAGGTCTCCTGATTCTAGGGGAAGAGTAAATGTTTTAATTCTACCAGGAATTTTATAAAGTGAACAAAATACCTATCCCAAACTCCTCAAAGAGAAAGGTTTCTGAATAAAATTGTTTTTAAACATCTCATCATTTTGAAGTCATAATAGCAGTGTTTGTTGGTTCAAAACCATTTTCTTTTAAAAAATTAAATGGAAACTGCCTTCAATTCATTTTCAAACTGCTAGCAAATTTAACTTTATTTCATTAATATTTCCTCATAAAAAATTTTAATTCACAGCAGAGGGCCAAGATAAGAGCAATTATGATGGCAGAATAGCAGATACTATTAACGACAGGCAATATTGCAGCTGCCTTAAAACCCAGTGACAGCAATTCATGCCAGGTTGTTAAAAAGATCTAAAGGCACATAGTTTGCAGCAGGCAGTTTTCTAAAATTATCTGCTTGAGCATTCTATTTCAGAGCATAAAAAACTTATGATGAAGATAATGCCAGCAAATGAAGAAAACTCCTGGCTAATAAACAAATTAATAAAATCCTTCAATTGCTATGTCATTTAATGGAAGGGTATCTTTTTAAAGTGAAAATATTTAGGTATAAAGCCAAGATAAGAATATTAGGTAACTAAGACTATAACTGAATAGATTGCGGTATCTGTGGTCATAAAGAAAACTTTTTTCAGATGTTGAAATTATCTGACATAATTTAATAATAAATCATATAACTGAAGTAACATTGTTTTACAACACTGTATATGATTTTATAATGTAGGCTCTCCCCCTTCAGGGGTTCTTACCATACCATACAAGACACCCATAATCCTCCACAATAGGCCATTGTGCTCTCTCCCTACTTTCTTTTCTCCCTTCTTCCTCCCTCTCTGTTAGCCTCTGTTCTTCGGTCTGATTTTCAGGATTGGTTGTTAGTTTGACTTAAACTGGCCCCTTGTTTTGTTTCTCTGATAATCCACATACAAGTAATACCACCTGTACTTGTCTTTCCTTTGGACTTACTTCATTTAGCATAAACCCTTCCATTTCCATTCATGCTGTTACAAATGGCAAGAGTTTATATTTGTATAGTTGAGTAGTATTCTGTGTGTATATATCAATCCTATTTGCATTCATCTGACTTTGGGAACTTAGTTTGTTGTCATAGCTTAGTTATGGTAAAAAGTGCTGCAATGAATATAGGAATCCATATATCTTTTTGGATAGTATTTTTGTAATCTTTGCATAAATACCTGAGTGAAATTGCTCTATTATATGGTAGATCTACTTTTAATATTTTAAGGAAACTTCATACTGCTTTCCATAGAAACTGGACCAATGTAGTAAGGTTACTTTTTCTCCAATCTCACCTACACTTCTTTTTGATATGAGCCATTCTCATAGAGGTGCTACCTCACTATGGTATTGATCTGCATTTTCCTGGTGATAGTGATGGTGAGCAGTTTTTCATGTACCTGTATCTTCTTTGGAGAAGTGTCTATTTAGACCTTTTGTCAATTATGGCTTGTTTGTTTTCTTTTTGTTGAGTTATATGAATTCTCACAAAAAATTTTAAAAACTTTCCAGGAAGAATCAAATGCACATTCAACCTATTACTGTCCCTATAATTAGTACTGGGGAGGTGACCTGTTTGATACAAGAGATTGCCACATTTCCCAGTTTGCAAAAGGTGATGCAAATTTATGCCATCTTTTTGTACCTCAGCTTCCTCCTCTGCCAATGAAAACACTATCTTCCCAAAGTAAAAGCTTAAGCATTAAACAACCAGCAATATATTTGCATTCCAATTTTCCCAAGTATCCTTGGCTTCTAGTACAAACTATGAACTTAGAACTATTTCCCAAAGTCACCAAGCATAAGAAGCATAAATAAAAATAATCATAATCCTGGTATGACTATTTAATTTATATACTACATATTTACATACTAGAAGTACTTTGAAAATATACATGAGTCCAAAGTGTTCATAAATTTTGACCTAGAAATTTTACTTTGACAACTCTATCCTAAGAACTAATCATAACCACAAATACACAAAAAAGCCTAAATGTTCAAATTCATATTTTAAAAGAGTTGGAAAATCATAATATAATAATAAATCAAATTCAGAAGAGAATTGAATGATTTTGATCAGAGCTATTGATACGGGAAGAGGCAATATTTCAAGTACTATTAGAAATAACGTAAGTGGTCAATCAATAAATTCACTAAGTGTAATTTTGTGGAAAATCATATTAAAGAAGGAAAAAGATATTGTAGAATTCTACATTGTTAAGAAGATAGAAGTGAAATACACCAGAACTTCTGTGGGAATAAGTAAACTATAGAGGTTAGATATCAGGAAAAGTTGAATTGAGTAAGTATGCATTTCTTTCCATTGACCTCAGGTTGGGCCTTCCTCTTTATACTAATTTTATTTTGAGAAAAACCCATATATAAGTAAAGTAGTTACTAATTAGAAATAATGTGATATGTTATAATTAACTCCACCTTAAGGAAATTTCTGGGATGAACTTGCCAATGGTAAAGTGATATGCCCTAAAGGATACAGGAAACAAATTTGCGTTATATACCAAGATTTCACTGTGGCAGGCTGGTCTGAATATATGACTGACTGTTTTTATTGCTGACTTTAACCATATTATGCATAAATAAATAAAATGAGTTTTGGGCATTTATAAACTATGTTCTTTCCTTTTGCACCATCATTATAAAAGAACTTTTAACTGAAAAAGGCAGAGCTCATTTTCCTGGTATCTTGGGTAAACGCTTGGCGTCGGATCGATTGCAGCAGACTGCTGTTGAGATGGCTCATCCTATTGCTTGTTAATACCCAAAAGAGTTGACTTTGTTGAAAATAGGTAATAACTGCTAAACCAGGAACCAATAGAAAATTATGGAAACATCAAAGATATCCTTGAAGAATTTACAATAAAACTGGAAAATAGTTATATTAAAAGCTGATAAATGGATATGTTGAATATTATGTCAGTAATGTACAAAAATAAAAAAACACTAACAGTATAGAGAATTTTTCTTTCTGTATTAAGATTTTTTTTTTCTATAAAGAGAACCTATTCCTTTTATAAACAGAAAATGGGAGCATGTCTAGGCCCCAAAGGATAACAAAAGATAAGCAGTTCCCTTTAACAAGATTGATTTCTTCTGAGTATGCCTCTTTATAATTATTAAAGATTAAACTAATTGAAGTCCACAACAGATAAAGTAATTAAGAAAATAATGAATTGTGTTTCTGCTTATGCTTCAATTCCCAAATGCCTAATCAACCTTAATAAAAGTATCTTTCCTATGAAAAGTAAGCAAAATCCTAGTTTATAAATGTTATTATTGTCTTTCCTTGATACTAAGAAACTGAGACTTTTTTCCCTATCTTTTCTCAGTGTGAACTCCAGTTTCAGTGGACTGCATGATATGTGAGTAATCTGAAGTTTCATGCAGAAAGTGAGAAGATGCTGCCACTTGTCCTTACTTATGTCCTGCTGCTTCCTAGCCAGTAAAAAAGCAGAGAATGACCACTACTGACTGAGCAAATAAGATTTACGGTTGTGCTCCAGTTCTACTCTGAAATCTTGGAGCTACAAACTTCTAAGATTTATATGTGCCTCAAAGATAAGTTGTTGGAGCTCTGCCAGTTCTTTCATAAACCAAGCAATGTATAATAAGAGTCAATTGATTCAGTTCACTTCATCTTTGAGTAACCAAAGCATCAGATGGAGAGGCCACAAGGCATGCTGTGACAACCTCTTTATGGATCCCTAAACTTGAAAATTAAGCTATATAGCCATTATGATGATTATAACCTTAGCCTCAAAGCTAAGGTTAATTTAGAATCACAAAATGGTGGAGTCAAAAGTTTCTTTTAAAATGTGACTATTCACTACAAACTCTCTGATCCTGCAAAATAAAAACTCTGAGTGTGAGAATTTTTCAGGATCAAAGACATTATGTTAATCTGAAAAACTGAGATGACAATTTCTGAAATACAATAAATGCTAAGAAGCATAAATTGGAAAGCCATCAGTTTTGATCAAAACTTTATAGTAGTTTATATTCTAAAATAAGATTTGTACTGTCTCTTAAAATAACTAAGAGACCATTCTTAGATAATTAGTTTTATGCAATGATGTTTTTACCATTTTTTTCTTTAAAAATTTTAACTGACATTTCTCTATAATTACACATATTTCCTCTCTATCCAATTAGTTAATCTCATACCAAATCTCCCCCTACTATTTTATACCACTCCCCAGAGATGAACTTGGAACTGATGCTCCAATCTTCTACAGCAGATTTCAGAGCTGAATATGGCCCAGATCAGATACAGCGGAGTGTGACACATTGTAACAGGATTGCCCTAACCTTCATAGACATGTAACCTGAAAACTCTGCAGACAATTAACCTTAAAATGGTTTTCTGCATCTCCTTAATATCTTTCTAATTCTTTGAGAATTTCCTTTTATCCATTGTCAAGAACCTTTCCTTTAAACTTTCCTTATTAGAACACAATCATCGATTTAGGGAAAATAAACACATCAGCTAATTTATGGGAAAGATTTTAGACTTTACTTTTCCCCCAAGAAGATTTATTAGCCTGTAAAATAAGATTAAAAGCTTTAAAAGAATTTAAATCCACCTAATCATAAAGGATTTTGTATTGACATAGTCTGAGAGCCTTGTTTATCCCACAATTAAGGCCATTCATGATGTGTTTTTGTTTCCCAGTATCTCATTGCCTCATTTTTCACAGCACATCTAAAATTGTCTTTCTACTTTTTCTTTAAAATTCAGAATTATTCTTGATAATGGTGTTCACAGGCTCTACCATATCTCATCATCAAAGGGAAATATTGAAAATGTAAATATCATCAGGTGAATAGGTAATTTCCTCCTCTTTATTCACCATTATTCTGTGCTCCACAAGATAAAATGTACATCATGCCCCTTGCCTTCAAGGAGTTTATATGGCTACATGCTTGAGGAGAAAAGATATATAAAACAACAATGAGTAATACAAATAGTGTATAGTAAAGCCCAGTGAATAATGTCAAGTAGAGAACAGGACAGTCAATGAGTATCAGAATCCCCAAAGTTTGTTTCAAAAAACAGGAGCACCTCAAAGATAGCTTTGATGTGGATTAAGCAGTTCAAGACATAGGGACCTACACCAGAGAAGATCAACAGTGTGTTTGTAAAAAAAAAAAAAAAAAAAAAAAGTGGGGTTTTTCTGCTCAGTCAGAGGTATCTGTAAAACTCCTGAAATCCCTTGAAACAAATACAGCAAAAAACAGAAGACAGAATTTCATATGATTAATCTTATTAAAAGTTACAAGTGACTTAAAGCAGTCCTTCTACTATGCTTGTCAATATGATGGATTGGAAATTTAGAAAGAGGAAGGCAGGAATGGCTCAAATTTGCTCTCTGATGACTGAAAGATTAGGACTGCTGACCAGAGCCCTGGAGGTGGCCTCTCTATCTGGCTTTGCTTCCTCACAGTATGGTGGTTTGAATTTAGACAGAGCTCTTACATAGCATCTCAGCGGTCCAAATAAGAGTGCCCAAAGGAATAAACAATACCATTGATTGACCTAGCCCTTGAAATCACAGGGTCATCTCTCCTACACTTGATCAAAGCAGTGACAAACCTTCACAAATTCAAGAGATAGTATCATAGTCTCCACCACTAGGTGGGACAAGTGTTCAAGAATTTCAAGGTCATGGTTTAATATTAACAAACACAGATTTTCAGACTATTTTCTCCCTCAGCATCTAAAATACTTCACAATCACAAATTCCCATAATTTTACCTCCAAAGGAAGAAATAAAAATACAAATAAGTATCCCAAGCGGAAATGAAACATCTCACTATTTCCAGAAACAATTCCCATGGAATTAGTATTGCCACCCCCTTCACTCTGAGAAGTACCCAATTGATCATCATATTTGATGTTAAACTTCCAACATTAAATACTATCTTTCCGTTCAAAGTAAAATCACACCTTCACCTCCCACCTAAAGAATTTGTTTTCAGATAGCTAACTTAATAATGTGACAATTTCAAATGTGCTTGCTTTTTGAGCAACATGCCTATAGTTATTTTGCCAGTATGTGATAACAAACAGCAGGTGATGGTAAGATGAGGCAGAACCATGCTTTCAAGATTCTCTCTTCTAATCCGGGGCTTAACAACAGGTAACAAGACACAGTATAGATTGTTCATGTTAAGAATCAGTACCTCTTGTGATAATCTTTGTAGAACTCTAAATGTTAACAGAGTAGCAAACTGTCCATTCTTTCATGAAACCTTAAGTGATAACACAAAAAGAGTCATACAACTAAATGACATGTTATTGGTTTCAAGGGGAGATTTTTCTGCTTCACCATAGGAAATGGGTATGGCAAGGAACAGTTGAATGCTTTTATAGATAGTCTCATAGAAGACTGAAGCTTGTTCATTGTAACTTTTTTAAAGAAGAGGGCTATTCTCTAAATAAAGGTCTTTACTTTTCTCTCTTGGCAACTGATTATAACAGTCAGAGTACCTGATAATGCTAAATTGCAGCTATTTACTCCCTTAGCACTTTTCTGTAGATGTAAAACCATTTGGCTATGGTCTCTAACAGAGTTTGCTATCAAAGAAATCACCATCTATAACATAAAAATCACATCCAGCAAAGAAGAAAAATAAAAGGAACTTAGTTTACCTGTACTAAGAAGACATATTAAAAATGGGTGCTTAATATCAAGTCATACAATTCTTGCCATGCTAGCAATGGGGTGTCCCCTTTTATCTGTGCCTGTACAACTAAAATAGGAAACTTCCACCAAAATGTCCTCCTCGGGATTTTCCATTAACAGTCTGTCCATCATTCTTCTAGATTAAATCACAACATTAAGTGCTTGTTAGGAATGAGGGAGTACTATATTAACCCTTCTGTCTTCATCTGATTTCACCATTTTTATGTTAGAAGGACCTCAGTTCATACAAGTTTCTGGACTACATTGTCAAGAGTGAAGAAAAGATGAGTGAAGAGCTAACTCAAACTCTTCCTTGGTTTAGTTTCCAGAACGTACCATATTCAATAATTGTCATTTCATCTGTAAACTCACTTTGTTTAGGGGTTTCCAAATCAACCTCCAAGTTCAGTGATTTTATAGAAGAACTCACAGCTATGACTTATTATATCAAAAGGATACAAGGAAAAATCAGTAAAGGGAAAGGCTCCTGGGGCAAGATGTGTAGAAAATCAGGCACAAGTGTCCAAAAATCTTCTCCTTGCATTGTCAAAAAGCATGGTATAGTTCTTCCAGCACCTTATTATGGGATATGTGAAAAATTGGTCTACCACTGTCATTAGAGAATTGGTGTCCAAGGTTTTATTGGAGGATGATCATGGGGCTGCCTCTGGCAAGCACAAATGAAAATTCCAGACTCTCCGAATGAAATCTGATATTAAGCATAAATTTTATTGTTTACACAAACATAGTAATCCAACCTATGGTTACGGAATGGTGGAAACTTTCTCCAAATCTGAGCACCCAAATGCCAAGCAAGAGTTAATCTTATAACCTAAAGATTATTATAATCTTATAACCTAAACATGGCAAGAGTTATAATAACTCTTCTGAACAGGTTCTGCACTAGTTTAACTTGAACCTCTCCAAATCCCAAAGGCCCCTAGGTTAAGCCCTCCCAATTTTTTTCCAACTACCTCGGGCCTTTTTCTTAAAGTCTTCTGCTAGATATTTTTTATCTTTTTGTTTTGCCTCAGTTTCCTGATTGCTCACATGGTAGTAAAAGTCAAGACAATCTTGTGATCCTTTTGACAATGGTACTTAAGAGACAATGATGGCAGAAAATCATCACAAGACCCTACACACATTTTTGATAGTCACATTCATTCCCTCTAGCTCTTTGCCAGAGCTGTTCCTTTCACCACTTTCTTTTCTCACTTCAAGCAGTGTCTTTCCTATTAAAATAGAGGTTGCAAACCAGAGAGGATGATTTTAAGCATCAAATCACATCCAAGTGATTCCCATGAAGAAATATACCATATGTACTGATTAACTTACACAGCTCTCCAAAACTACAGTATTAAAACAAGGAGGTTGCTTTGGTCATATCAGACACTTATGTAATCTTCCCTGTAAGTTCTGCCCAGTCACCCAGAAGGTAAGCATAGACAAACATTTTAATATGCTCTACATAAAATTATCCTTTAGGGAATTTCCTACATGTTTCTAAACAAGAAATGAACCTTTTACATAGCTTTGTGACTGCAGGAAGAAACCTCTGGCAAAAACTTTCTGCCCCTCTGGAACATCATTTGAAATTATAATTTTCTATCAGTCTAATATGCCTATCTGCAATCTAAGAGACATATCTGCATTACTGTGTTCAAATTTCCATCTCAAAATCTTAGATCTTTACAACATAACATCTCTTATTCCTCACATTTCCATGAAACTCAAGTTGTACTTTAGAAGCTCTTTCTCCCAAAGATCATTTTTAATTCAATTTAAATTAAGCAAATGTTCACTTGAGCAGTTAAAGCTCTCTTAAGGACACTTAAATTAACGATAATTATTTAAACATTCATATACTCATATGCAATTCTCCAGATTTATCTTTCAATCAACATAATTTGAGATTATATCTATGGAGAGACAATTAATTCATGTCCTTTACAGATGAAAAAAAAGCACTTATGTTGAAGATTATTATTTAACAAAATATGAAATGATTGAAATTTACTCATAAATTTTTTACCTCCACCTCACATAATTACAAAGTAGTCCACATAACAATGAGTAAAACTTAAAAACCTAAAATTCTTGCTACAATAAAAAACAAGAATATAAAATCTCTTGAAATATTTATGAATTCTGTACTCAAAACCCTAGATTTATCTTTGAACTCTGTCTCCACATACTGAGCTTCACTGCCTGCAGATAAGCAGCATGAATATTAATTTAAAATATCTATGAAAGTTATGAATTCATTCTATAAACTATAGAGAGTGACAGAGACATCAAATTAATATTAAGGGGAAAAAGCAGAGTAAATGAATCTTCCATTAGCACATCAGTATCTTGTCTTAGAGTGAAAAACTTCTCTTGCCTTTGCTACGAGGACATGTTATTTGATTTTGTAGCTAGTACAACTCCAGCATGATGCCTTCCACAATATAAATGCTTAATAAATATTAGCTGAATTAATATAATAATTGAAGTGTTACTCATTCCCCTCTTTACAGTTAACAGATTAACAGCTTTAAGGAAATTATGCATATTTTGCCACTAAAAATATCATACTACACAGATTTTCATTTTAAAGTCTGACTAGCCAGAGCTCACATACCAATGGGTTTTTGATGCAGTGTATAAAAACAAGAAGAAAATTAAAGCAAATCCTTAAGATGCAGGTGAATCTATAAGTAGGACAGGTGGAAATCAGTGAGGCAACCTGGGCACTAGACTCAAAAAGCATAAGGCCAACAGTTGAAAGCCAAAAGACAAATAGAAATCAAGCAACAACAGGAAATACACTTTTATTTTTATTAAACCAAAGTTTTACATAAAACAAAGATCTTTTGTTAGATACACTAGTCCTTAAAGGCACTGTCATGGGACAAAGATAATCCAAATGAATGTTGAGAATCTACCTAGTCTAGCAAAATGGCCTTCAGAATTAGAAAAACTCCATTTAGTTTCAGAATTAGCATCTTCTATTCAATTATGTAAATTTGTGGGCCTCTCAGTTCTCTTGTCTTTAAAATAGATATGATAGTAATATTTGCTTCACAGAGGTGTGGTAAGGAATAAGTTAGAAAGCCAGTATCTAGCACCATGCTTGACACTTAGTAAAGTGGGAGCAGTTAAGACTAACAGGTGAGGAATAAAAAGGCAAAACTTTGGAGCTTCCTGTTGTATACAGATTGTGAGATATACTGACAGAGGTCCTGTCCCTCAAGGCAGTTTATGGCAAACAGATGCTGGAGGACAATAAGGACCAAATCATTTGCAATGTCTATCTTTTTATTTCCGCTCACAATGCTCTCTCCAGATAGTTTCTTCGCTTCAATCAGGTCACCTCTCAAATATCAGCCTATCGAAAGACTAAACCTGACTATCAGTTTCATCATTATCTATCATTATCTATGCCCTGACTTCTTTCTCACAATCTAAAATGTATTTGTTTATTCTCCCTTCTTCCTTCCCTCTCTCCACAACTCAAATATAAGTAACATAAGTGTATAAAACATAAATCGTTTATGACTGTAGTGCCAGGACTTAAAAACATCATGCCACATGTAAGTTCTTCATAAATATATTTTGGTCAGTGAGTATATTTTTACTTTGAAGCACAAATAAAATTCCAAGTAGTTATTTCCCCAAGTATGTTCTAAGATAAAAAGAGAAAATGGTCACAGTCACTGACTTCTAGAACAAAACAAAGCATGTTCATTTCTCCTCCTAACTTCTTTTGCACATCATTTCATTCATTAAAGGCACACAGGATATGAAGTGTGTTCATAGATTACAATGTTTGAAGTTGTCTGTTCAGATATTGGCTATGGTCCTCAGTAAAATCTAAGATATGACTGACCACATACCTTGGGTCAAACACTGTGTAACATAATAAAGCAGGTCATGATTTATTTTTGATATTATACTTCCGCCATCAAAAATCCACTCACTCTTCACCACTACAACATGATCATCAAATTATTCTTTGGCACTAGGCATGGTGGCATGTGCCTGTAATTCCAGCACTGGGAAGCTGAGGCCAGGGGTCATTTGAGTCCGTGGGTTTGAGACTACCCCGGGCAACATAGTGAGACCTAGGTTCTAAAAAAAAAAAAAAAAGAAAAGAAAGAAAGAAAGAAAAAATTTTTCTTTGGCTACTTAAGTCTGCAACATCTCCTTCAAACCTGATCATTCTCACTCAAAACTCACTCAAGCTATATCCAAAAAAATCTTTTTTAGTTCTATTACCCCATAAATTTTTAAATCCTTCAGATTATATTAAAAAGGAGATCTCAAAGCTTTCTATTTTACATAATATTATGACTCTTAATGGATATTTTTCCATGTAAGTTTATCTAAGTACAACAGATCTATTCTGACTAAAAAATTTACTCAGAATAATCTAAAACATAGATTATGAAATGATAATACCAACTTTAACATCCATTCTGGTGATTTGCAACAACCATCAAATTTCTCTCACAGGAGATTTTCATATCGCTGTCTAAGTAACAAAAGTCCAAAGTTCAAGGAAATTTTGGCTCCAGTAAAACATTTACCATCATCTTTGGTAAACCATACATGATTTCAGTTCAACTAACAATTATAGTGGTAACATCAAGTTACAAATTACCTGCAGCAAGTTCATAGAATCAATGTTCTATACTACTAATACTGCTAATATAAACATTCAATACCAGCTAAAGCTCTTAATAATATCAAGTAGCATCCACTAAAGTAAATATTAAAATGACTGTAGATATGTTAGAGTTGTAACCTAGCATTTATTTTTAAACATTTTTAAGAAAACAAAAGTTCTTAACCAAAATTACTAAGAACTCAAGTTTGAAGAATCAGTAAAATTTTTGTTGTGGATTTAGAATTGGAATTTGACAAACTAGAAAACAAGAAAATTTAAGTGGAATGAAAACAGGGGAAAACTCTAAGACTGTGTTCTGACTTTTAAATTCATATCTTGCACAGCTATATTTTTGAAAGCATTAAAAACAGGTAAGTCAGCCGGGCATGGTGGCTCGTGCCTGTAAGCTTCAGCCTAGGAAGCAGCCGGGGCTAGGGATCGTGGTTCGAGTCCCGCCTGGGGCCCGTAACGAGACCTAGTTCCAAAAAATAGCTGGGCTTGGTGGCGCGTGCCTGTCATCCCAGCTACCTGGGAAGCTGAGGCTGGGAATTGCTTGAGTCTGTGGTACCCCGGGCAACGTGAGCCTGCGGTTCCACGGGCAAAAATAGCGAGAACTAGTTTAAAAAAAAAAAAACAACAACAACAGGTAAGTCAGAAGTTCAAAAGTGAAAAGTAGAGTCTTTGATATCTGAGCTCTTTGACCAAAAAATAAAAAAAAAATTATATCCCAACAGATTAAGCTATAGATGCTCTAAATGGAGCATGTTATAAAATGTATTATAAACCACCACAAAAACAGGGGAGCAAATGTAAAGCCACCCTGTTAGCTTATCTACTAAACCAGAAAGCTTCAGTTTTCTTTAATAGTTTTGAAAAAAAAGTTTGGGAGACTTAGGAAGTAGAGATTGAATCTGAATGGTTTTCATATAGACCTAAGTGAATTAGTGTTTGATTTATAAGTGCTTCTATGATGTTACATTTATTTTAGTTAAATATGTGTAGGTTATCCCTAATAATGCCATTTTTATCTAACATTTGTGAATGTTCTAGCTATAAGCAACTAAAGGCAACATTCTGCATTATTACTTTCACATAAAAGAATTCTAAAGAGCCTGTTGTAATTTATTCATTCCATCTATTTAATAAATATTTAGGGTGTTAGACTAGATTCCAATCATAGCTCTACTACTTCTTAGTTACTTAACAATGATTACTGTTACTAACTTTCTCTGTGCTTCAGGTTCTTCACCTGTAAAATGAAATAAAATTATCTGCTTCATAAGATCACTTAACAATTAAGTTACTATTCCCAAAGCACTTACAACAGTGACTGATAAACATAAGAATCTGAAAAGTTTTAGTTGTTTTCTCTGTTTGCCAGACCCTGTACTGTGGTCTAAGAATATGACAACCAAAAACAGATTCTTGCTCACTTGAAATTTTCAATCATTAATTTATATTTAATTACTCTAACTGTAATAATGGTCTGTGAAGAGGTTGTACACGTTTTCCTTAGCAAATGATGCATTTGAGGATAGGAAGATAAAGAAGAATAGGAAGAAAAGAGGATGGGAAGAAAAAAGAAGGAAGACAAGAAGGAAGAATAGGATGAGTAGGGAGAAGGAGGATAACTTTCCAAGATGAAAACAATCCTGTAAAAACCCTGTGGCACAGAATTCTGGAATGAATTAGTGATATTATATACCATAACACAAAATAATTGTTAATTTCAAGGAGAATAAAAAGGTTTTTGAGGAAAGAAATGCAATGACTCTATACTACATGACTCATTATGAATGGTAACTGCAAAGTTATTACAGTACAGTATTGAATAATCTCTAACAAAATGTATGGAAATACATTAAGTATCACAAGGAGAGAAATAGCTATAGGGAGGTGTGGCTGGAGAATATGTAAGTAATCCAAAACTCCATCTTTGATAACAAAATATCAGAAGCTAACATGAACAATGAGTAGAATTTAGAAAGAGTATATGAATGTCACCTAGAAATATGAGAACACTAGACAGAAAAACTGAAAAAGTCAAACGTGCTTAATAGTGGAGAACAGATTATTTAAGGATACAAGTAGACACAGGGCTGCTGTGTCTATAAGATTATAAGATTACAACGTGACTTGATTTTTAGACTAGCTACATACATAACCACTTCAGCCCTGCAGAAAAGCCACTATACTCTCTTGGATTACCTGATGTAGGTATAGATGAAGCTGACTGACAGCCCCCTGTTGCTACTTCCATGAACATCATGGGGTTCCAGTGCTTATCTCTTTGGGACTGAAGTTTAATTCTAATAAGGAGCCTTTCTTTTAATCCACATATAGATTGCAAAATGATTACCACAATAAGTTCAATTAACATCTGTCAACTCACATTGTTATCATTTTTTTGTCTTGTGAGAACTTTGAAGATCTTCCTTGAGCAATTTTCAAATATATAATATAATATTGTTAATTATAGTCAATATAGTATACATTGCATCCCTAGAACTTACAACTAGTTTTTAACTTTTCACCACTTTCACCCATTTCTCCCACTCCACCCCACCCCCATCTCACTTCTGGTAAACACCAATCTGTTCTGTTTCCATGGAGTTGGGTTATTTAGATTCCACAAATAAGTGCAATCATATACTATTTCCACTGACCTGGCTGAAACCTCCTCAAAACCATGATGAGCTCTGATACTCTGACTATTCAATCTTTTTCTTCCCCCCCCCAAGTTTGTCTCTCTGAGTCGCTCTCTGTCTCTCTGTCTCTCCCCTCCTCCCTCCCTCACTCCCTCCCTCCCCCTTGTACTTCACAGAGGTATCCGTGAATAAATCTTTTGTTTGTCTAAACCCATCTCAATAACTTTCATGTAACACTGAAACTGAAAAAAAAACAATTGACAGAATTTTTAAATTTGTTTTGATTGCATATATATTATATATATATTTACATCACTGTATACCCTCAAGGTATTCCCATGTCATCCATGATCCATCAACTTGCATTAATTGATAGATTTTTTTTTTTTTTTGAGACTAGGTCTTGCTATATTTGCCCATGGAACCGCAGGCTCTCCTTGCCCAGGGTACCACAGACTCAAGCAATCCCCAGCCTCAGCTTCCCAGGTAGCTGGACTGATAGGCGCGTGCTACCACACCCAGCTATTTTTTTTTGGAACTAGGTCTCGCGCCGGGCCCCAGGCGGGACTCGAACCGCCATCCTTAGCCCTGGCCGCTTCATAGGCTGAAGCTTACAGGCACGAGCCACCGTGCCTGGCTTAATTGATAGAATTTTTTAACGATAAAATTAAATATAGAATACAGACTAATGGGAAAGTCTGTAATGTTCAAACAAAGCTTTGCTGCTTTAAGAAGGAAATAATGGCAACACTAGATATCTGAGTTCATAGCCTTTCTCAGTGGAGAAAAGAGTCTGGACACTGGACTCAGAGAGACAGGGCGCACATTCAACTGTATAAAGTCTGTATAAAGTCTGGCTTTGTAAATACAAAGTCTGTTTTTTGGATACAGTCAATGACCTCCTTGTCTATTAAAAAAGTTCTTTTTTAAAATGTGATACATATACACGATGGAATACTACGCATCCATCAAGGAGGACAAACACATGTCATTTGCAGCAACCTGGATGGAACTAGAAAGACTCATAGAAGCAGAAATAAGCCAAAAAGAAAAAGAGAAGTACAGGATGGTCTCACTTATATGAGGGATATAGGGAAAATCAAACAAACAAATAAAAAATGAAAACAACCAATGGGACTGAACCATGGAGTGAGAGAGGAGGAGGGGGAAGAAGGTGGGGGAGGTGAAGAGCACAAAAGATCAGGATAGCTAACAAATGTTAGTGAAGTGGGAAAGCCCCTGGGGAAAGAAAAAAAAAAAACACAACAACAACAAAAAACCACACACACACTTACCATATATCGGAAG
>PVHY01025363.1:0-18500 GCA_004024945.1 Uropsilus gracilis
CACCCACCCCCAGCCTTGCCTGCTTGCCATGCAAGAGGCCCAGCCTCCCTGCTTGCTATGCTTGCGTACCTGGTTCCCTCAGAGCAGGAAAGCTGTAAAGTCCACCAAGGGTTCTCATGATCCATCTGCTCAGGTCAATAAAGAATCTGCCCTGTGCGTAGGCTGCACCGCGCCATGCTTTCTACATGCTTCTCCTTTTCCTGCAATGCCTTCAGTACTGCTAAGACAGTGCTGAAGGACAAGCTTCTGCCCCCTGCAGGTCTGAAACCCAGTGCCTTTAGCCCATCAGTCTCTACCTGAAGTGCTTTTTCCCTTCCTACCTTCAGCTAACGAGTACTTCTCATTTTCCAAGGGCCAACTCAAAGTCTTCTTTCATAGTAAAATCTTTCTGCATTGACCTTTCACTGACTACACATGCTTATATTCTCCATAAGTTGATGCGTCCCTTAATGAAATTAATTTTGTCTTTAAAATTCCAATACGAACAAAATTTCCCATGAGGTAAGTATTCTATGAGCATCTCTTACAATTGGATTGTTTGAATTTCCTAGGAAGATTCTTGTGTAGTACACATGAGGCAAAAAAATACATATTTTCTCTCCTAAATATGATCATATTAATAGCAGTCTAGTAGGCAGAACAAATGTGCTTTCTTTGGAAAATGTGAAAATTTACTTTGAATGAGATCCACATAATTAAAATTGGTTCTGTGACTAAGGAAACTGTTAATATGTAATAGCATGTGTAGGGTGAGTGAGTTCATCAAACTTTTTCCTGCCTGTGACCAGCACATGGGGTATTGTATCTTCCCCATGATTGTGTGGTCAGTGGGTGCACTCATGTATAAGTGTGCAAATCTGGGTCTAGGAGAGAGGGGATAAAGGGGCACAGAGAGCACAAGACAATACCAGAGAGAAAAAAAAGAAAAAGATTGGAGATTCCTGGGTGGTTAGGTGGTTTGCCTGCCTCCCCGCCCCCTCCCCCAAACACACACACCCAGCCCTGGCCCTACCCTGCCTGGTGTGTCTGCATGCTGCTAGAACCAATAAAGAACCTGTGCAGACTGGTGAGCCTGGCGCTTGCATGACAATGCGTATCATGGTCAGGCAGGTTGCCCTATAATTGGTGACGAGAATGGGATGGTTCCCCAACAATATGTTACCAAGGACTCCAAGTTTTTTATATTTTTGTGTTTTTACAAAGTCTCAGCTTATGTAACTTTTAACTTCAACACATGCCGACTCCTTAATTTTTATACCTGTAGAATGTTTCTTAAGCCTTTGAATTCACACACTATTTCATCCCATTAGGTTTTAAAACACATTTTACAAAAGAAATGTAACCCCATTGCTCTTCTATAAGCACTTTCATTTTTAAACAATATTCAAAGCTCAAAAGTTGTATCCACTGTTTTAGCAATTGTGCATTTCTTTAAGACTTAGTTGTGATAGTTGGGGAAGGGAACCTAGAATATGAGTGAGTTCACTTCCCCAAAACCAGCCAAGCTTCAAGGAAATGCCATCCTTCTCTTGCCATCTGATAAAACCACTTCTGAGCAGGTCCACAGAATGACAGGTAAAAACTCAATAGATGAGTCATCTAGTTCTGCTACTGTTACAACAATGCAACGCTAAGGTTACTGTCTCTAATTTTATCCCTGCCTGTGTTGGATTCTGCTCTGCCATCTTATGTCACTGCCTGTGTCCTCCGTCTGCATTGAAGCATCCTGTCAACTGCTCCAACGGTTGGGTGCCCATCCCACCCTTGTCGCCAACTGTAAAGGCAGCATCAGACACCAGGCTCATCAATCTGCATAGATTCTTTATTGGTTTTAGCAGTTACACAATACATCAGGCTGGAAAGGGCCTGGACTGGGAGGTAGGTAAACCCCTCAGCCCCCCAGCAATCCACACACTCTCTGGGCTCTCTCTCTGGCATTCTCCTATACTCGCTAATCCAATGCTCATGCTCTTGCTGGTGCTGCCCTTTATCTCCTAGGCCCAGGTGTGCACACTTACATAATTGCACACCCACTGGGTGGCACAATCACGGGGAAGACACAATACCCCAGGTGCTGGCTATGTAAGCCAGTAGGGGAAAAGTGTGAAAACTCACTTACCCTGCAATCCCCTATTAAAATATAGCCCAATGATTTTCAATTCAGATGTGAATTCTGACAGATTTCCTATTGGGACAAGAAAATAAAATGATAAGACATTTATACTTACCAATATAGATGAAAAATCCTAAGAAAATTTTTAGAAAATAGAATTGGTAATGTTAGAAAACATTGGAATTAGTGATGGCGATGGTGATGTTGATGGTGATGGTGATCGAATAGATTGCAGTGAAATGTATTTTTTTCCCCAAGAAATAAAGGTAGTTTCATGTCAGAAAGAAAAATTTCGATGACTTAATACATTTTAAAAGAAAAGGAATCTGACAATACCAGTAGATACAGGATAAAGTTCAAATCTTACTCATAATAGCCTTTGGCAGACCAGAAATTAAAGGACTCTTTAACCTGATAAAGGATAACTACAAAATTATTAACAAATATTATACTTAAGGATGAGATATTAGAATATTTCACTTATAGCTGGTAATAATGTAAAAAGTAAACTAACATGCAGAGGATAAAACAAAACTTCTGATTTATAGTAAGATTTCCTGTAGAGGTGATTCAGTATTTATCCTTGCCCTCTTTTCCTAAGATTTTAGTAGGGAAAACCTGAGGAACAGTCACAGCCAGAGGACCCAAAGGGGACAAGTCCCCCCCTCATCCCACCACGCACACGAGAACTTAAAAGAAGCTCTTAACTCAGACCTGCTGTACAGAGGGGCCACCATCTTCATCATTTGCACCTGGCTTGGACTCTAAGGTAGACAGAGAACTGGAAAAACCTTACAGTGCAAAGAAGGAAAGGCTTCAGGTCACCAAGTCAGAGGCCATGTGTAGGCAGAAGCTGGAGGCTAATCTAAAAGGAGACCTTCTAAACAATTGTTGAGGGGTGCATACTTGACTGTCTCCTATTGGTCCTAAACTGAAAGTGGAGGGTAAAATTAGGGAAGCTGTCAATTGTTACTCAAATCCTGGCCATTTGGGGGCTGATTGCTACAGGGTTGCTGTTTGGCTTCTTGGACAGGTGGCTGAAGATTGAGGGTGTCAGAGTTTTATTTTTATATCAGGTATGGTCATTATCAATTTGTATACAGAGTCCCTCACTGGTCTCCTGGATGTGCTCCTGGAACTGAAAAAGTACATTAGGTAAATACTAAGAAGATCTGAGTAATAAAGGTATGAACTCTAGTTAATAATGACAATACTCAGTATTGGTTTCGCTAATTGTAAAAATATACCAAACTAATGTTAGACATTAATAATAGAGGAAACTGGGTGTGGGGCATAAGGGACACTTTACTAGCTTCTAGATTTTTCTGTGACTCTAAAATGGCTTCAAAAAAATAAATTTATTAAAAAAACCTCACTTTATTAAAATACCATTGTTACATCCTTGCTAGTGTATTCACAGTATAGTACGTCCCCTCTCAAGTGTAATCACCACAGTTCTCCCACCACCCAAGCACCACTAGTCTGCCGCCATAGCCCATTTGCTGTCACCCTCACTCCTGAAAATCGAAAAATCTCGGATCAGTAAAGCTTATCTTTGAAAAAGCATTACTTTGGAGAAACCCTTGACTCCTCACTTTCCTTCAGCCTCCGTAGCTTACTCCAGATTTGAGCGCACCCTCTTCACGCCACTGCCACCAGCTTAAGCTTAGCCTGGTGCCATCTTCTCCCTTGGAAATCTTCACTAGCTCCCTAAACGCCCAGCTACGTCTTCCCCTACATTAGTCTATTCCTCAGTGCTTCCCTGTGGTGTATAGGCCCCCAGACCTGCTCCCAGAGCCTCCCTGCCATCATTTCCCACCCCTCCTCCCACTTCTCTGCCCTACCATTCTGGGCTTCTTGCTGTCTCTCGGTGCGCCCAGCCTATCCCACCTGGGGCATTTTGCAGTTGCTCCCTGATCTTGTTTCCGTGTCATCCCAGCCTACAGAGACTCCCCCAAACACCCTGCTTAATTTTTTCTCCATAATATTCAGCACTTTCTTCATTTCCCGCACTATAATATTGGTCATACACTCCAGCACTGTAATTTTGTTTTTGCTCACCACTGTATTCCCTGGCATAATCCCATGTACTCTTGGGAGGCACTCAATCAACATTTGTTAAAATAAATTAAAAAAAAAAAACATATCACTGAGGTCATAAAGTGGAAGTAGCTAAAGAACACTCGTTCATCATTGGTCGGAATGTAAGTTGGTTTAACCTCTCTGGAAAATGTTGTACATTGGAAAAGTAAAAATGAAAATAACATGACCAGCAATACCACTGCCAGGTATTTATCCATAGAATATGAAACAACCTAATAAGAAAGACCAATGCACTCCTATAATCATAGCAGCATATTCCACAGCAGTCAAATCAAGGAATCAATCCTAAAGGTCCACTGACAGATGATTGGATAAAGAAATTATGGGATGTATTCTCAATGGAATACTACCTAGCTATTTAAAAAATAGGGAATAAATTCTTTGGGACAAAATGGATAGCTCTTGAGGTCATTATGCTAAGTGAAATAGGTCATAAGATGAAAGAATTCCAAATGACCCCACTTCTTTGTGATTATGAATAAGCAAAGATAAGAAACTGGCAAAGAATGGTAAAAACAATTCTTATACTCTGAAAAATTACATTCATTATCAAAGGTGGGGGAGCAGCTGGAGGGAATGGGAGAGGGAGACAGCTGGGACATCAGCAATGGAGTTTTGATGGAGGTGACTGAAACTCTCACATGTGGAGGTTGTGATTATGTGCCCTAAAAGAACATAGGTAAGTAAACTCGCAAATAAATTTTGAGAAAAATTTTAAAAAGATTGCTAGTTCCACTGTACATTCCCTATAAAGAGGAAAAAAGAATCTTAACTCCTAAATAGCACACCCTATTCTCAGATTCACTCTGGTAAGAACTACGTTCACAATCTTATTCATAATCTATTTTCAGGTTTTTCGTTACAATTTCATCAATATCATAATTTTTATCCAACAATCATCCTGTGCTATCTAAATTCTATGACTGATTAATATAAGCCCTAGGTTTCAAAATACCTTTATGTCATTTTGCCAATGTCCACTAGAGGGCAAGAAATTGTGTCTCTAGTTAGTAAAGTGGATGATATGATTAGGCTATTTCAATAGCGACATTTGGGTATCCCTAAATCCTTCACCGTCATGTATGTTCCACTCAAAGTGAAGCAGCAAAGCAGCAACCTGAATACTCCCTAGAATTTTTAAATTTCTATATAATAGACAATACCTAATTCAGTCTTACTATTTCTGGAAATTTTCCCTTTGAGCCAGTAGAGGGCACGCAAATCTTACTCCCCCCCTCCCCACCCCTGCGAAGCTTACGTTTTTTTCTCTTTCTTTGAACACATTGCCAATGCTGACTCTGCCTGAAATTTCCTAGGTTTTTAAAAAAGACCAATTGGCATGCAGGAAATATGTCCTCGTATATGTACCTGGTAAGAGAAAAGACAATGATTTTTAAAGAATTACTGCAGTAATATGAAAAGAAACCAGTATGACAGTATTTAGAGAATAATTTACTTGTTTCATTTTTAACGATGTGAAGTTGAGAAACTCAAAAAATAATATTAAATATAAGAAGAAAACTTTTAAAGGATATACATAATCTAATACAATAAAAGTTACAACCAGCATCCTCTTGGCATTCAGTAAAGAGCAAAATCCTTAGTTTATATGGGTTAATTATTTTCTTAGTATATGCATCTAAATTTACCCTTTCCCATCTTAGACACACAAGTTTTAATAGTGATTTTCTTTGTAAAGTTTTTTTTTTTTTTTTTAGACTAGGTCTTGCTATTTTTGTCCATGGAACCGCAGGCTCACGTTGTCCGGGATACCACGGACTCAAGCAATCCCCAGCCTCAGCTTCCCAGGAGCTGGGATTACAGGGGTGCGCCACCACGCCCGGCTATATTTTGGAACTAGGGCTTGCTGTGTTACCCCGAGCGGGACTTGAACCGCAATCTCTAGCACCAGCCGCTTCATAGGCTGAAGCTTATAGGCATGAGCCACCGTACCCGGCAGGGTTTTTTTCTTGTATCTGATTTTTTCAGTTCAACTGTGCCCGGCTTTTCTTTGCAATTGTTTTCTGGTTATTTTCTAATTTCATTATTCCTCTTCGGTTTCTGACTCAAATTACATTTCAATTTTTCCAATATATGATTATATCATTTTCTATATTGATTCTAATTTGTATTGTGCTAAGATAATGGTTTATATCTTGTAGCATGTCAGTTCTTTGATAAATGTTGGGAGTCAGATTGTGTGTAAGGGTTTAAATTGCAGATGCAGAACTGTGTGTATGTGTGTGTGTGTGAAACAACATAACTGTCATCTCAGTGTTTCAGTACAAGTCACATAGTTTGTCTGCACATCTTTGCTAGGTGTTCCAAGACAATGTGAGATTGTTTTTACAGCCTTTTCACCATCACTCACTTGAAGGTTGTAGACCAGGTTAACGGATTGGTTATGCTCAAAAAACGAGGTCAGAAAGAAAATGGATCTTCAGAGAGAGCCAGAGGCCCTCTCATTTCTCTTCTCTTCTAGATGTGGTGTTAAGGCTACTCTCATTTTCAAAAGAAGCAATTAAAGAGATCAACAAGTACTGCAAGGAATTTGGGGATACACTAATTTGTCACTGACTCATGAATATTCTAAAGAAAATAACCTGGCTACAGTGACCTGCCGGGATGGAATTGAGCTGTACTTTCAGTCTCTTAGGACAAAAATGCAGCCATACTTTTCTCACGATCTGACGAATGCTCCAATAATAAGGTTTCAACTACCCTCCTTACTCCTTAACTCCCCCTGCCCCAACCCAGCTTCCTCCATCCTGATAATTAACTTATTTTTCACAATATCGGGGTTATTTTTTCTTTGGATATATATATATTCCAGAAATAAGTGAGAGATCATCCATAACTGTTTTTACTTTTCTGAATTATTTCACTAAGCATAATCAACATCCATCATGTTGTCACAAAAGTCAAGCTTTCATCTTATTTAGTAGTTGAGCATTATCCATTTATTTTGCTATAAACACAATTACATTGCTTTCTCCTTCAGATTCCTTTACATTCAAATTTTTGGAGGCGTTATTCTGTTCATTTTGTTTACTGACTTTCACCTGTGGCATATCATTTCCTCATGTGTTTTACAATATTTGTTGTGAGCTCATCGTTAGAAGAATTATTTTATCTTTATAATCCTCCGTGGCCTGGGCTGTGGAAGCGAAATTCAAGAACAGTATTGATTTTACAATATCTGGTATGTTAGGGCTATCATTAGTCTCTAAATTATTTTTAATGTCAAATTTTTATATTGGTGATTATTTTGCCAAATGAATTACATACAATATTCTTGTCTGGCAATGCTTTTCCTACATATCACTCTCTACATTCTTTATGATCGATGGTCCTGAAAATGTGGTTTTTTTCTAGCTACCTTTCATGAGGCCCACAGTCCTTCCTATATTTATGCTTAACTCTAGCTCTTATCTTCTTGGAGAGCAAAACCTTTACCACGCTTTCTATTTGGACACTAAGTCTTCAGTTTCTAAGTTATATGACTTCACTGTACATCAGATTTCTGACTTGCTAATACCAGCAATATTAATGACCACTTCTCTGGCTTTTAAGGAGCTTTTTTCTTTTTGATACTAGGTATATGCCCTATTTCACCTCTCTTTTCTTCTCTTGAAACTTGAATCACACATTCACATTTTTATTATAGTTTTTTTTCCAGAATTTTCAGGAATATGTAACAGGATACAATATTGTAGATATTATCTAGTTCTACTTCAATGGAAATTCAGACAAGTAGTAGATTATTCCTTCTAGAACAGATTTATGTCTCTGTTTTTATAAGTCCATGTTCTACTCATTCTTCAAGATCTATCTTAAAAGATATTGCTCTTGCTTCCTCCCACTCTACACCTGGAACCTCAAAGAATCACTTTGTCTTAGTAGGAAAAATATATTGCATGAAATGTCACACATTATAGAGTTCTTTTCACTTTGACTGCAAAATGAATGATTACGCCCACTCTACCTACTTTGTAGAATTATAGGAGAATAAAATAAAAACTGTTTATATAGAAGAGTTTTATTAATTTTGATGAGTTATACTTAATCTTTTCTTATTCCATATGCATCAATGTATGTTGAATCAACAAACACCATCTAAAAGTATATACTTTTATGAGTTCATAGAAGTGCAGTAAAAGAACACTTGAAGAGGATGTGATGTGCATGTTAATGCAAATGAATCTTTCCTTTTTAAAGAGAAATAAATTTAATGATAAAAAATGATAAATTGCACAATAAAATGATAAAATGATCTTCTAAGCATGGTATTTGAAGCACATGCCAAAACAAACAAATTTTTAAAAAAAGTAAAACCCAACAAACATTCCCTTGGTGTTTACTTTAAATAGGAATCAAATAAATTAGAAGGTGGGTGAGAACATAGTATAAGTTTTCAGATCTCACTGGGCATAAAAGTCTCCTCTTTGCCTTTTAGCATTTTGGTCATAATATCTGTGAAAGCGCTCAGTGAAATCAGCCAGTTTCTGAAATCACTATTGTTAGAGTATGCAGAGCTAAGTGGTTACAAACACAGAGTGTAGAACCAGATTGGTTGGGCGTATGTAAAAGCTGACTCCTCCACTTTATAGCTAGATGAACTTGGACCTCTCTGTTTTATTATTTGTATAATGGTGTCTACTCTGAATCCTCCCTGCTGTGAAGATTAAGTCATTTAATAGGTGCACAGCTTGTAACAACCTCTGGTATATATGCAGGTAGCTAAGAACAGAAATATCTGAGACCAGCCAGACCATGGGTTAAGCATTTGGAAGATAAAGCTGAACAGGATTCTTACCAAAACAGAGAACTGATCTTGAGACCATTTATCAGAGAGCACAGATTAATGATTGGGTAGGAACAGGATGCAAAGAAATTTGACAAGAATCTTGATGTTAATCATTAAGTTACCTTTGATGTGTTTTGGGGAAAGTGCATTTAGCTCTTATTACCTGCAGTAATGTTAAGGAGCACTGGTGCTAATAATTGCAAACAGAAGGTGCTCTAAATTCATTTCCATTTGGTGTGGGCAAGTATGATGCAATAATTAGGGGACCAGGATGTTTTGATGAGTCTTACTAAAGTTAGTGTTACAGTGGTTTATCATTTTATGAAGTTAACAGTTCATCATAGCAGGAATCAGTGCATTGTGTGACAAAACCTATACAAATCATAAATCAAGAGCAGAGAATTCAAGGCATATAATACAAACAGGAGAAAATTAACAGTAAAAATCTCTCAAGTGAAACAGTAATTCACATCCATATTAAAAACTTTTATAGAGTGAAGGGCTAAAATCTAAGAACCTGTTTATTTGATTGCTGTAGTAAGCTGAATTTTAATATGAATAAAGTTAAAATAAGTACATCTTTTTGTGACATGGTTTAGATTACAATCTTTGTACTATTGTTATAAAAATGTTATAAAATAACAACATAAATTGCTGTAAGTAATGTCAAAATAACTTTTTTTTAAAAAAAGCAGGAAACTATATGCTATAGAATACAGAAAGAATTGTAGTTTCATATTGAAATGGAAGTTTTCTGATATGCTAGTATGAAAGTTAACAGACTAAAGTGTAGAGTGTTGAATAATTCTAAGTTGTATTTAATTATTTTGAATGAGGTGAGATCCATTCTAAATTAAAAATTTTGGAAATGCAAATCTCTAGTATTGATACAATTTTGATCTTTATTGAAAAAAATTTTAAATCCCCATTTACTTTATTTCCCTTAGCTTCTGTTGAGAAATGACTATTTAATAATAGTGAAGCATCATTTGAATTGCTTTTTTATGGATATTTCTCACTTTATCAACCAGAAAATTTAAAAAGATCACAGAAGAAAGTATCCAGCAGTTGAATGTGACTTTTCCCTATTCACTCTCTCTATAGTAACACATGGAATTATTTTCCCTAGTAATAATTAAAATTAGATTTAAACAGAAAAAAAATATTTTCAGATAAATTTTTGTGATACTAAATGATAGACTGCAAGGGAGAGAAAGGGCAAAGAGACAGGCAAAGACATAAAAACTAACCAGGCATTATCTCTTTAACAGTGTGAAAATGAAAAGACATAGGAGTTGATACGTGATTAGAATTAATGGCACCACTGATGTTCAAAACAAGATCTCTGAAATTTTCAAGAAATATCTGACAACTGTGAGGGGTAGCCCACAAAGTACTTTCATCTGTCTAATAAGCTATTATGTTTCATACATTTAAACACTGCAGTTTTTTTCTGCTACAACCACAGGATTCTGAGCTCTTGGAGAAAGAGGAACAGAAACTCAAAGGTGGATTTACTTCTAAAGGGTATTGTTGCCAACGCTCCCAGACTGTTTTGAATACTGAGAATGCTAACTCCTTCTAGCTTTTCAGCATTTTACCACTTTTGTTCACATCAAGATAAAGTGGCCCCTTATTTCTAACAATGCATCCCATCATTAATGCCCCTAAAAGGGCACAATTCAAGGAGGCATGTCACACCATGCAAATGTCACTACTGTGTCACATGCCGACAGAGACAGTGCCACAGAGGAGAGAGAGCCACCCAGCCAGGCCTGGTCTGGATGGGTAAATTCACTAAAAATGCAAACAAAGTTCACGACCAAACTCCTGGGGCACATTTACCTTTCCTTATTGACAACTGTAAACCATGAATGTGAGTCTCAACCCTGGCAGAAAGATGACTAAAAAAAGTACAATGACAGAGAGAGGCAAAGCAATCAGAGAACACGGCATTGAAGAGTGATTGTTTTCTGCAAAGCACATGGTATATTCTATTTAGAAACAATAAAACCTCTTGGGGGTTTTGCTTGCATTTGCTGCCTTTGTTCATGAGACTCTGGCATTCTTAGATACAAAAGAAGGTCTCTCTATAGAATGCATGGTCTGTAAAATTATCATAAAGAATATTATTCTCTTAAGTAAAGGAAAAAAGGAATCCTAAGAGGGAACAAAAAGTGCAGAGCAGGCATACCCATCAAAAAGGTCCAAGAGAGCCTGAGAATCACTAGCACTGGTAACAGTAGGGATTTCTTTCCAAGGCTGGCCAGTAAAGCTGTACACCTCAAATGGGAGAATAACTACTCAAGGCTTCAGAGAATATGAGAAATCAAGGAGACAAGATGCCTCAGAAGGAATACAGTGATTTCTGGGAACTGACCACATACAACAGGGCAATCTGAGATTTGCCTCATAAAAAACATTCAAAATAGTAATTTTAAGAAAACTAGGTGAGCAATAAGAAAACACAGGAAATTTAGTAAAATCAGGAAAACAATACATGAAAAAAGTGACCTTCACAGAGACATAGAAGACATAAAAAGAACCAAGCAAATGATCTTTCCATTTAGTTAGCACTTTAATTTCTTTAATTTTTCAGCAATGTTTTGCAGTTTTAAGTGTACAAGGTTTGCACTTTTAAAAAATGATTTTTGAGTTTTTCCAAATGCAGTTATTAACTTCATTTTGAATTGTTCATTGATATATTTAAAAATTATTGTTTATTTGCACTAAAAATTTCCATAATTCAATTTGGTAAACATGGTCAATTTTTAAAAAACCAAACTTGTATTCTTACTGTATAAGAAGTTGTTCCTGGGCATTTCCCCAATAGCTTTTTTTTTTAATCATATATTTAACTGATCAAACAGCGAAATCTAAAGTAAGGAAAGCCACCTCCTTTTAAGTTCCTTTCTCAAATATTGACCTTTCTCACTGTTCATGATAAGCAAACATAGAGGCGCTTTTTTTTTCTCTTCTGCTCCAAATGTTTATGAATTGCTTTCTCTTTTCATTGTTATTCTGTTTGTGATTGACTGGTTCCTGATTAACTTCTTATAATCCTAAGTAAAAGCAAAACGCTTTTAAGAGATCTTGCCTTATGTATTCCTCTTTCTAATGGTGAAGTTTTGCTCATTCTGAGAAAGAAATAGAGACACTGGTACCTTTCATTCTGTGTGCTACCTATAGGCTGACATCTGTTAACATAGATCAAATATATAAATTCTACCCAATCATGTATCAGTCTCTGAAGGTTTCAAATAAGAAAGCTAACCATTTGCTCATGTGTAGAATAAGAATCTACTAGCCAATGAGACAAAAATGAAAACATATAAATGTATTGACAAGCCTCCCAGAGCATAACAGACAGCTACACCAAAACGTAAACTTTCAAACATTTCCCCCAAGTTGATGACTATGGCTAAAGGGATATGTTATAGTGCTATATTATAATAATGAAAAATTAGTAATTAAATTATTTGGTGAATAAATAGAAGAGATGAATAGATGCTCAATGGCAAAAAAGATTTCAAGACATTATATACAGGGTGATTCTGAGTGCTATTATGTTGAAGAGATCAAGATGTTACTAGTGGCTGCTTCTGGAAAACGATTTTACCTTTTGTTTTTTGTACTAAAACAATTCACACTGAGTAAGTATTAAATTTGTAAAAAGAAAAATAAAACAATCATAGTCAAAGAAATAACAAGAGAAGTTTGGGATTATAACATATCCTAAATCCAAGTAACAAGTCTTTTAAAAAAATGTTTTTTTAATGATTCATCATCTTTAACAAATGTTAACCAATCTTACAGCAAATGATCTGAGGGAATTTACACTAAATAATACTTTCTATGAGACAACTTAGTCATAATACTATGGGAATAGAGAATCAGTTTCACACAATCTTTCAGAAGCTGTAAGCTCTCTTTCAATGAACTCAGGGTTCCCTTTGCATTCTTGACCCTATAATTGCCTTTCTGAGAGTTGAATTAAATTCTTTGTCAAGCCCATGAAAAGGGTTTTTTTTCTGAAACTCTTTTAGAAAATCTCCATTCAGGTCTATTGAGTTATTTCCCTCATGATGATAAAAGATTAGTGGGCTTAAATAAGAACTCTCAACACTTCCCCACTCCCATAATATCCATTTATCTACTTACTCGCCTCTTCCACCACTCTTAAGCCATTTGACTATTTCTCCCTCCCATCCATAACCTTAGAAGACTTACTCTCATTTATTTGTGTCTGCTAGTTTTATAAGTATTTTGCTCTGTCAAATTGTCATGTAAATATTCTGATTTGATTTACTATACAAAATTCCCCCAAACTTTCATTTTGCTGGCTATGACATTTCCTCCTTTCTTATGGCCAAATAATAGAGATTCCCAAGTGTGATCACATGTTATTCCATTTTTAGTTTTATTAGGTAAGTCTAGGTAGATTCCCAAATGACTGAACAAATTTACATCCCTAGCAACAGGGTAATAGGGTTCCTCATTATCCACATCTTCTCTAGCACTTTTTAATACATTCTATTCTGATGGGTATGAGATGATAATATTGTGATTTTGACCCACGTCTCACTTATTTAAAGCAATGATAATCCTTTTTTGCCATATATCTGTTGACCTTGTGGATATCCTCTTTGATAAATTATCTGTTCATATCTGTTGCCTGTTTATTCATTAGGTTTTTTTAAATTGTTGAATAAAGTAGTTTTTAAAATATATCATGAATGTTAACCCATCCTTGGTAATATCTTGGATATTAACACTTGGCTGGTTGTCATATTTTCTCCCATTTGTTAGGACTTTTTTAAGTCTATTTATCTTTCCTTTTACTGTACAAAAACTTTTTTAATTTGACCTGTTTAATTTGGTTTCATTTCCCTTACAAAAACATCTTTATTAGGGGTTTCCTGAAGATGAATGTTAATTTTTAATCTAACACAAATAGATGGTGACAACAAAACCCAGACTCCAACTTTGTATCTATGAAGTGAGTATTAGAAACTTTTAATCCTACTGTTCTTCATTAAAAACTTGTAACTATCATAAACCAGACATATCCCAAACTCTTCTGATCCAAGCATATCCTTAGAACCCAATTCAGTTAAACCTACATGGTCACAGCTAAGCCAGAATCTAATTCAACATGGATTCATATCAAAACTGCTACTGGTCTCCCTAGGGTGGCTTCGACCTGAACATCCACTCAGAGGAATGTTTGCAGGCTTAAGGCACTCATCAGGTTTCCTGGGATACCTCTGCAAACCGGATTATTAATTTCTGCTAAACTCTTGTCCCACTTGGGTACAGATTTTAAAGTTATGGCAGGAACTTAGAATCTTCATTCCACAGTTCCAAAGATTTCTATTCTTTCCTGAGTTTGTACAGAGGCAAAATTCTACTCCTTGCATAACTCATTTGTTTTCAAACTGAATTTTTGATCTAGAATAATCCAATGTCCTACAGTGGAAACTGCCAAATTATTATGAGCTGGAGTGTCCAGAAACTTCATCCCAGTAAAAAAAGAACAAAGCCACAAGACACTGTATCTGTGTGGAAGTGATAATTTAATGTATTCCTATGTAAGCTCTGAGTTATGGACTAGTTGTGATAAAACCTAGTCCCATTTCAATGTGCTAAAGGACTGTGAATAAATCGTTAGCTTTCAAAGGTGATAAATGACCATACTGCATTTTCATTTGCGCAATGAAAATATTTCTTTAAAAAAAATCAAAAACTTAGGGTAGGTCACATAAGATGCTGAATATGGGCAAGGCATCCTCTGATAGTTAAAGCAGAGATAATAACAAGTACTGAAAAGTAATGGGACACCTGAACAAGGTATCTAAAAATAATATGCAAAGAAAGGAAAGGTTTAACAGCAGCATCCAACTCTTAACTTCTCTTGGGTTTGACTTACCACTTTATGCAACTATTTGGGTACCTTGATCAGAGATAACTGAAATCACTTATTACTTAAAATGGAAGATGATTTATTACCCAGAGGAGTCTTGAGATGAAAGGATTCAGCCATTATTCCATATATGTTTGGATGAGAAAAGCAGATGGGAAATTAAAGTGTAAAATTGGGCAGTTTGGAAAAATTTTACACTCTTTCGACTAAGCAGCAGTCTGACTTGAGCAATGAAAGAATTTCTGCCTACATTTATTTTAAGGACTAAATAAATATCATGAACTGTATTATTAGAATGTATAATTGAACTTTACTATATTAGAACTTTTAATGGACTCTGAGACTAACAGGTATTGAGGAAAGGCCTTGAAAACTTTTTCTTCTGGCTTCACCAACCTACATCTAAAAGAATGGGTACTAAATAAAAAGAAGAGAATTCACTTTCAACTAGAAGTTGCCAAAGAGTAAGAATAACTTTTCAAATTACATGATTCATATAGTTTTTAAAGATTACAACTGCATCATATGAAAACAAGTACATGAAGTGAAAAGTTCCAAAATGCACAGTTCATCTGTTCTTAAAAGTGGGGTAGGACTGAAATAGTAGTCACTGAATATTTCCAGTAACACATCATGTCCTTTTAAGTGAGGTATGGAATCTAGGGAGCAAGGCTTTTCCCCTCTTCAGGAAGAAGGAGTTCAGCACTTTTTTTTTTGCAACACAGTTTCACATTCGTAATTTTAGGAACTCATCGTTTATTTAACATGAAATCATGAATTTCAGACTTCCAGTTACAAGGCCTACGTGTGAGCTGCTCAGAAGTCACTGTTCGTCCTAACAACTCACAAAAAGCCAATGCTGAGCAAGCTGAAAAAGGCAGTAACTCCTCTTAGATCTCACTTCCAAGTGAGACCAGAGGGCAAACAACTGATCCCCAAACTGAAGAAACAGCATAGCTAGATAAAGAGCTTCATGACTTACCAGAATGGAAGCCTCTAAAGGGGGCCAAAACCCAGGAGGGGAAAACTAAACTACAACTAATTATTTGCTGGAGACTCAGCATGGATAAGGTTGTAACCCAGGCAGAAGGGTCCCCACACACAGATGAGCACTACTTCTAGGAGCTCAGATGAGTTTTTCAAAGTAAATATCAGAGAAAAATCCTCTTCTCCTTCTGGTCAGGGGAGGAAAAGAAACCATTTTGAAATATGCTAGAGCATTCTGTTCTTAACACGAGGGATCCATTCACTCCCAGAAGAAACTATTTTACCAGAATCTAACATCTTAGGCTTTTATCATAGCTTAAACAACCTGTAAAAAGGGAAATACCAATTCCACCCCCCCACCCCACCCTGAGTCATCCTACCCATCCTGCCCACCTGGCCCTGAGCCATCCTGTTCCATCTAAGAAGAGCAGGGAAGAATCACGAAGCACATGTGAAGTTCACAAGCCAGAGACACAGCTCACAAAAAGACTAATCTCAGGACTCTAGAACATTTTCTCTTCCCCTGCATTGTTGCCACTGCATTGTTAAAGTTCTCTTTGTCACAATTCCTTTAACCAGTTTGCAACAAAAATTATAAGGCATTGTAGAGGCAAAAACACAGTTTGAAGAGACCAGGGTAAGCAGGAGAACCAGAGTCAGATGTGCACAAATGTTGGAATTATCAAACCAAAAATTTTACAAGACTGTGATTACTATACTAAGAGGTTTAATAGAAAAGTAGCCAACAGTGGATAATGTAAGCAGAGAGGTGGAAATTATAAGGAGGATATAAAAGAAATGGTAGAGGTCAAGAACAATGGAACAAAGGAAGAATGTATTTGCTAAGCTCATAGACTGGATGAAACTGAGGAAATAATATCTAAGCTGATGATTTGACAATAAAATCTTCTACAATTGAAAAGTAAAGAGAAAGAAGACAGAGGAGTGGAATATATGAGAACTGTGGGACAATTACAAAAGATTTAATGTATGCATGATGAAAATAGCAGAAGGAAAAGAGGAATAGAAAATATTTGCCAATAATAATTGAAAATTTTCCTTAATGTCAGATGCTAAGTCACAAGTGAAATAAAGAAAGTTGGTAAAATAATGAACAAATATATCAGTAGAACAGAACAGAGAGCCCAGGAATATAGTTACCTGGTCTTTGATAAAGAAGTAAATGAGAAAAGACAATCTTATCAGCAAATGGTGATGGAATAACTAGACATTGACATACAAAAAAATGAACCTAGGCAAAGGCCATATACCCTTTCCAAATAAAACTCAAAATGGATCATAGACCTACTTTGAAAATTAGAGTATACAATAGAAAAAAACCTTAACAAACTTAGAGATGACTTTTCAGATATATCAAGGTACAGCCTGTGAAATAACTGATAGATTTGGAGTTCATTAAAATTGGAAACTCCCAATTTGCAAAAAAACAGTATTAAGAGAATGAGAAGACACAGTCTGGGGAAAATATTTGCAAAGCTACATCTGAGAAAGGACTGTTATCCAAAATACACCCAAAAACTTATTAAACTCAACAATAAGAAAACAAGTAGAAAAAAATGGACACTGTTTTAATGGACACCTCACCAAAGAATATGTAACACATTGCAAGAAAGAATATGGAACGATGTTGAATAGCATACATCATTAAGGAATTGTAAATTAAAATAACAATATGATACCACTAATAGAATAGCTAAAATAGAGCATTGACAATGTGCAAGTGTTGATGAGGGTGTAGAATAACAGAAACTCTCATCACTGCTGGCGAGAATACAAAATGGCACAGCCATTTTGGAAGACCATATGAGATTTTCATACAAAACTAAACACCCTTGCGACATTATCCAGCAACTGTACTTCTTGCATTTATTAAAATGACTGAAAATTTACATCCACATTAAAAAAAATCCCTGCATAAAGTTGTTTATGGCAGGTTTATTCATAATTCATAATTGTCAAAACAGGTAAACAACCAAGATGTCAGCCAGCAGGTGAATGGACAGACAGATATATTCAGATGATGGAATATTAATCAGCATTAGGAAGAAACAGGAAGTCATGGAAAAGACATGTCATGAAAAGACATGGAAGAACCTTAAATGCATATTACCAAGTGAAAGATGCCCATCTCAAAAGACTACGTATCATATGATTCTAGTCATTGACATTCTGAAAAGACAAATCTAAGAAGACACTAAAACCTTCAGTGGTTACCAGGAGTTAGCAGCAAGGGAAAATATACAAAGACAGAGCACAGAGGATTTGGGGGACATGAGAGTATTCTGTAGCACACTACAATGGTGGGAACATGTCATTATAAATTCCTCACAACCCATAAAATGTGCACAACCAAGAGTGAACCCTAATATGAACTGGACTTTGGGTCAAAAATATCTGTCAATGTAGATTTGCTGATTATAACAAAGGTACCACTTTGGTAGATATAAGTATTGGAGAGACAGCACATGTGGAGAGCAAGGAGTATCTGGGAATCCTTTGTACTTTCTGTTCCATTCTGCTACCAATCTAAAATTGCTCTAGAAAAT